>JAJPUD010027353.1:0-15634 GCA_023553655.1 Myrmecobius fasciatus | reverse complement strand
GAATAGAATAGAATAGAATAGAATAGAATAGAATAGAATAGAATAGAATAGAATAGAATAGAATAGAATAGAATAGAATAGAATGGAATGCAATGGAATGGAATGGAATGGAATGGAACGGAACGGAACGGGACGGGACGGAACGGAACGGAACGGAATGGAACGGAATGGAATGCAATGGAATGCAATGGAATGGATTGGAATAGAATGGAATGGAAACGAATAGAATAGAGTAGAAAAGAATAGAAAGACATCCAGAATCAGGAGTGGAACTTAGAGGGAAAAAAATCTCATTTTTCATATTTGCAAAATGAGAGAATTGAACTGTAATACCTGTGAATATCTTTCAACTTTAAATCTGGGATGCCGGTCACAATTCCATAATTGACTAGGGCAAACATATCTCAGTACCCTGGATTTTGATAAGACCACACTCAGAAAAAGGAGAAGAACAATCTCATCAACACTGGGACACAATGTGATGTTATTTACAATCTCTGTAATATGATCAGAACAAGAGAGGGGAAATGAATTCTGAGCTTAGAATATGCCTGGCCAGTGAGTTAGCAAGCACTTTTGGGCATGTATAATTAAAGGGATTCCAAAAGGCCCCTTTCCCAAAAATTCCTTCCCATACTTGCTTGCCAGATGACTGAAACTTCTACAGTTATTTTTATCCATTTGCACAACAGGTTTGAGGACTATGAAAATATGTCCAAGTATATTATCTGAGAGTTGTAGTCATGAAGCCATTTTACCTATTAACACCATAGGATGAATACATTTGCCAAATTTCTTAAAATCCAAGATGAGAGAGGTTAAGAAATGCTCTTTGGCAGGGAGATGGGACAGGAACAGAATTCAGAATTGTTTCAAAACATGCATAGAGCTTCAGGGTAACCTTGAGTAGAATTCCATTGTAACCAAGAGAAAATGATGGGGCACACAAAGCAAACTCTTGTCAACTTCATAATTTTAATTAGATCTAGTCCCAGATCAGGACATGTGAATGAATGAATGAATAAATAAATGCCCAAATGAATGAAAAAAAAACCATTGATTAATTTATGTAATTAATCCCTTACTATGTGTCAAACACTGAGACACAATAGGGGGAAATCACAAATGTAAAAAGTGAGACAGTCCTTGTTCTTGAGAAGCACATATTCTTACTTGAGGAAGATAATGTATAAAAGAATGTTCAGTTTTGAGGTAAATGGAAAGGCCTGGAAGTCCAAAAGGTGCAATTTTAAATCAGATGCAAGACCCAGATTTTTAGATTAAATCATTTGGTTAGATGCCAGTGCCAGGGATTTTCAAGCCAGATGGTAAATCCCAGTGGTCCTCCATCTTACCAGAAGCAAAACAATTGGTGACTCTCATCTCCATTCAAGGATTGTGGCCGTGAAACATCCTGGATGGGGGAGAAGAGGCCCTCTTGGTGAATCTTCCTGCTCTCTGACTCTCCTGGGGAAAGGATCTTTCCTTTCAGTGATAGCATTTCCCAAGTCTACAATTGGAGGTTATTTAAAGTGCTAAACAAATGTCAAGCTTGAGTATAAGTATAAAACTTCCATAATGGGAACCATTTCTTATTCAGGTCCTTTATTTCTAGTTCTCCCACACTTCATTCTTTTATTTCTCAAAAGAAAAGTTTTATGGTAATGGAAAGTAATGCAGGTATTTCCAAGATGAAATTACATGGGTCATCTGGATTTTCTAGCCTGAGAACAGGGCTCATTTTCCTGAAAAAGTCAATCTTGTGATGCCTAGGGTTGAATTTTACAACCAGAAACATTACCTTGGAATTGTTACACTGAAATATGCCTCATTTTCACTGTTAGAATTCAAGAGTTATATTGTATCCATATTGCAGTGCTAGTCTCCTTTTGTGTTGGAGTGAAATGTGAAATTCATGCCTGAACTATACATTCATCTTCTTAAATTAAACTAAAGCTCTGTGTGGCAGAGGTAGTACCCTTTCCCACAAATTCTTGAATGTTTTTTTATTAAGAAGAAAGCAATATATAGGAGGTGGGAGGAGTAATACTCCAAGAGAACTAGCATTTGGGGTATATTTACCTAGTTTAGTGCACATTTTTGCTTGCTTTTATCAAAATTTTGGTTTGCTTTTTTATTTGTTTGAGTGTTAAATAAGCTATGGAGGAATTTATCAACATAGTGCTAACTTATGGCATTATAGCTATTTATTATCTTCTCTTATCATCATTAGTTGTGATTAAATTAGCCTGTACTGGCAAGCTGAGCAGGTTTGGGCTCCTGGGGTATGTCTGTATATGTATTATTTACATTTGAAACAAGAATGGAATTTTTGTTTCCTCCTGTAACTGTAACTATAGGAAAAGAAAATGGGGAGCTTGGATCACAAGCCACTTTACTCATTTAAAAGATATACCAGACAGATATTAAACTTAATATTCCATAGCCTCTGAGGAAATTCTAAAAGAAATTTTGGTATCATATTTGAAGTTTTAAGAATAATTATTTAAATGTAGGTCAGGATTTGTTTCCTTCATTCCTAGACCACTGCTATAATTTGCCAAGGATTAATTAAGTTTTTAAAATAATATTTCATTTTTCCCAATTACATGAAAAAACAACTTTTAACATTCATTTTAAAAAAAATTTTGACTTCCAAATTCCCTTCCTTCTTCTTTCCTCTCCCCCTTTCCTAAGACAATAGGCAATTTTACATGGGTGATACATGCTTCTCAGGTATTAATAATAAAATAGACTCTTAGAAGTTATTTAATATAACTTGGTCTACATGTGAGGAAACTGGGGCCCAAAAGGATTTGTCCAAGGTTACACAGGTGGCAAAGCCAAGATTTTACCCTTTGATCTTAAATTCAGTGTTCTTTGCAGTGCTCACACTTCTTCCCTGTAACTTCTTATCCTGATAACAGAGAATTGGTGGGGTATTTATTTCTTAAACATTATAGAATTATTGACATTGTTTTGAAACCAAGTGAATAAAAAGCAGAAAATATTATAAATGGGGTAGATTTTAGCTATAAAATAATTACTGGCATGAAAGAAGGCTTTTAGTAAATAATTGCTATCATCACCAAAAAGCTGCTGAGGAATTTCATTACTCTAATACTTGCATCTTGACTCTGTTATTCATTTATCAAGTCAGTTCACATGTCAATTTTCTCATGTGGAATATAGTGGTTGACTTCTAAAGTCCTTTTGAAGGACTTATATGTATAAAAATTCTATAATCATCTTGGAATATGTCTATGAATCTAAGATCCTCTGTTCCATCTTCCTGTGAGAATCAAACACATAAATCTAAAAATGTCAGTGCCCTAGGGCAAGGCCTTCATTCCTTCACCATAATTGTGGCTCTGAATGGCACTTTCTCTAAATTTCTTATGGCATTTCTTTTACTCTCCTTTGCCCCTATCACATTCTACTTTGTATTATACATTCTTGTCCTGTTCCCTACAATTAAACCATAAACTCCTTGAAATAAAATCATACATATAGGGACTTCATAGACCATGGAGTCAAATTCCTTCATTTTACAGATGGAAAAACAGCTGCAGAGAGGTCAGGCAACTTGACCAAGAAAATCCAGATAATAAATATTGATTGAAATTTGAACCCAGGTCCTTGAAGGCAAGGATTGTATTGTTGTTGTTGATGTTGTTAATCTCTGTACTCCATAGTGCTTAACATAGACCTTCAGTGACAGCACAATTCAATAAATAAATAATTGAATCAGCTAAAGATATTGCACTGTCTAGCATAATAGAAATGTTCCCAATATGATCCTGCTCTTAATATGATTTATAGTTCTATTTTAGTTCACATCAATAATGGAATACCACCTCCTTATATTCTTAGAAGAACTTTTTTACAAAGATATAAAAATGTTTCCCATTCATGCAATCCTAGAATAAGAAGGAACCTAAAGAAATCATTTAGATCAATAGTCTCTAAAGTAGGGTGTATATATATCTCAAAAAGTGCCAAGATCATTAATTGGATGAGGGGAACTAACCTACTAGAAGAATGATTATATCACATCCTGACAATATGTCAATTATGAATATATTTTAACACAATCTTACCATGCTTTTTTTAGCAAGGGCATGAGATGATAAGGCAACAGAGGAGAGGGAGAAAGATGCTTTCATTGATAATGGGAGAATAATTTTCCCAAAGCCCCTGAGAATTTCTCATTGATGTCCAGTTTGGGGTTATAATTACCAAGAACATTGTAGTGATAATTACCAGAGAGAGTTGTCTTCTGATGGCTGACACAAAGAGAAGAGAGATGGGTTTCCAAAAATATCACCCCCATAACATATAGCTATTAACAGAATATCCAATTTGATTCAGCATCTACTATGTGCCAGGCACTATGGAAGGAGCCAATCATATAAAGATGAAAACAGTCAATTGAGAACTTGCAACACAAATACAAATTAACTAAATGCAAAATATACACTAATTTTAAAAGGGAAATAAAGCTGATAACTAGAGGATAGGGTCATGTCAGAAAGACATCATAGAAGATAGGATGCATATATTATAATACCCTATATCTAAAAATAAATTACTGAACCCCATGTATTTCCATTCCTCTCTTTGTCTGTGGAAGTCTTATCTCTTCAAAAAAGCCTTATTCAACTCTTTGGGGAAGCTGCCCACAATTCCTCTTTCCCCTCAGATTTCACATCTCACTTTGCTTTTTAATCCTTTATTATCTATATCCTATAATATTTTGTAATAAGACTATTGTGTCTTACCCCTTACAGGACTAAAAGCTTCATGTGAGGCAAGGACCATCTCTTATCTCAACTTTGTATCTCTCTAAGGGCTTAGTTTACTATTTCCTGGATGTAAGTGCTTAATAAATGTCTATTATGTTATGACCTACCCATCATTTAGAACATTTTAATACATACCTTTTCTAAGGCTATATAGAATAATCAAATACAGCCAGTGGCAAACAAATATTAATTACCTTTTCTTGTCAAAACACAAATCACAGTTCTAAAAAAATAAAAACCGATGCAGTTATTATAGATACTGCTACATAACCTCTGAAATGCAAGTTTTAACTAACAAAATTCTACAATATCAAGCTTGTGCCTGTCTTATTCAAATCATTACTTCTTGGGATAAAAAGGAATACAGTGAATTGTCAAAGTTACGCCAAACCATTATAAATCCCCAAGGTCCAAACTCTCATCAGAGTCTGTATTCACCCTTTGTTACAGGAGAATCTAACTAACATTCAGAGCAGTAACAAGTAAACAAGACAAAGGGGAGACACTATTACAAGGATAAATATTCAAAATATCATCCAGAAAAGACTGTTTTCTGTGTAATCAACAATTCCATATCTTGTATGTACCTTAGCAGCTGGGTCTTGTGGCATGTTTTATGTCTAAGAAGCAAACAGGAAAAGGTCAAATGCCTCGTCTGGCACCAGACCAGACATCAATACTTGAATTTTTCCTTGACTGAAAGGAGGGGTCTTAGTTATTTCCAATTTACCATGCTGGTGTGAATGCCAGCTATTTGGTTACTACCTAGTCAATCAATAAGCATTTATTAAGCATCTGCTCCGTGACAGACACTCTGCTAAGCTCTGCGTCAAAAGATAGTCCCTATTCTCAAGGAACTCACAGATAATGAAGGAGACAGAATGTAAACAGACAAGACCTACACAGAACAAATTAGAGATGACCAATACAGGGAAGGCACCAGTCTTAAGAGAGAACCAGAAAAAACTTCTTTTAGACTCTGGAATTTTAGTGGAACCTGAAAGAGGCAGAGATGAAGAGAGAAAGAGAGAGAGAATTCCAGGCATTGGAGATAGTCAGTAAAAATGCTCTGAGTCTGGACAGATAATGTCTTCAACAAGAAACAACTAGGAGATCCATGTCTCTGGATCACAAAATATGGCGGCAGATGGGGGAGAGAGGATGCTATTATTTAGTATAATTCAGTCTTTAGATTTTCAGAGAATTTGCACAAGATAGATAAGATACAGAGAAAAGTAATACAAAAGTAATACAAAGTAATACAAATTATTAAAGGGTTGAGAGTGCCATAAGTTCTTAATAAATAAATAAAAACAATATAGCTGCATAAGGAAGAAGTCGGAGACATGAAGTGGTAATTGTGAAGCATTTGAAGAATTGTTCTAAAGAGGATTGTTATGATATGACTTTGTATACATTTAAAATCCCTCTATATGTTTAAATGTGTTTTGTAACAGTAATGCTCTCATAAACTTGAATTCATCATTGGAAAAAGGAATATTATTGCTCTTAAGACTAGAGAATAGAAATATCTGACTTGTGTGGAATAGATTTTATTTAAATGTCCATGTAAATTCTATTTTATATTATATATATATATATATGCCTATCTAGATTATTGAATAAAAAGCTAAGGGACACAACTGGAGCTGGTTCTTCCCTATCCCATACACCACCACCTCAACCCCATCTCCCAAGCAGTAAAACCAAAAGAAGTAATAAAGTAGAGAAAATGTTTTTTGGTTGAGTAAAAAGATAGTCTTGATAGAGAGTCATAATTCTCTTGGGGAAAACACTCTGGGCTTGGAATTTTTTTCCCTTTTGAAAACCACAGGAAGCAGGGTGATAGATTCTTTCCCACATTAAGAAACAGGGAAAAGACTAGGCAATGGGTAGTTAGTCCTCTGGAATCATGACTGGCCATTGTATTGTTATTGTAATTATCAAAGTTATTTGTTCCTAAAGTTTTGTTACTGCATAAACTGAATAACAGTCCTTAAAATTATTAATTCTCATCATGATGGTGTTATTGTATTAATTTTTTTATTTACTTTACTTTGCATGAGCTCATAGAAGACTTTCCATATCTTTTCCAAGTTATTTATTTCCTCATTTCTTACAACACACTGGTACTCTATCATATTCATATACCAGAATAAGTTGTGGTATATGAATATGATAGAGTACAATTAATATTCCACATGTAATACATATTCATATACCAAAACTTATTCAGTCATCCCTTGGTTTCCAGTTTTTTGCCAACACTAAAGAAATGCTATAAGTAATTTTGTATATTTTTTCTTTCTCCTTTTTAAAAAAATCTCTTTGGGGTATTACAACAAAAAGTGGCATAAATAGATCAAAGAGTACTCACTGTTTACTTATATTTTTGTGTATAACTCCAAACTATAGAATGTTGTATCCATTTACATGTCCATCAATAGGGCATCAATTTGCCTGTTTTCCCATAGCCAGTCCAATGTTTATCATTTTTCTTTTTTCATCATCTTTGCCACAATGATAGGTGTGAGGTGAAATCTCAGAACTGCTTTCATTTTAATTTTTCTAATTCAATAGTGATTTAGAGCGTTTTTAATATGTTTATAGATAGTCTGAGTTTACTCCATTGAGAACTGCCTATTCATATCCTTGGGCTATTTATCAAATGAAGAATGACTCTTTTTCTTGTAAATTTGAATCAGTTCTATACATATATTGGAAAAGAGATATATTTCTCATATAATAACAGGTAGTGAGTATCTGAGAGTAGATTTGAACTCAAATCTTCCTAACTTAAAGTCCAGCATTCTCTATAAATGTACATCTATACATACAGGTGTATGTGTGTATGTGTACATATATGTATATGTATGTATGTATGTATGTATAAGAAATATGGAAATAGATAACTTTGAAAAGACATGAAAAGTCTGAGACAGCATGATAGGATACCATGAGATGACCTTGGAGGCAAGAAGCCCTGGGTTCAAGTCTTACCTCTAACAAATACTGGCTGTGTGTTTATCACAGTTAATGCATATTTTTATAACTTGCATAAATGACCTTTTATATTTAGGTTATGCATCCACTTAGAGATTATCTTTGTATGAGGTGTAAGTTATTGGTTCTAAATAGATTTCTTTTTATACTGCTATCCAATTTTCCAAGAGTTTCTTTTATCAAATAATGAACCCTTATCTTAGCTGATATTTTTCTGCTTATTGGATACTAAAGGATTAGCTATAATTGCTTCTGTATGTTGTGAACCTAATCTGTTCCACTGATATGTCTCTTTTTTTAAAATCAGTATAAAATTATCTTAATAATTATTGCTTTGTAGTATAATTTAAGCTTCAGAATTTTTAGACTCCATTTTCATTCCTTTTTATTATTTTTCTTGATATTCTTTTACCTTTTTCCCTTCCATATGAAATTCATCATTATTTTTTTTAGTTCTAAAATAGTACTTTAGTAGTTTGATTGCAATACTGAATAACTAATTTAGTATTAACACTTTTATTATAGATTCTATCTATCTTCATTTCTGTAAACCACTGTTTGTAGTAAATTTTCAAATAGTTCTTATATCAATCTTGGATATATTTTACACATTTATTTCATTTATTTATATATAAAATTATAACATATATGTACATATATATGTATATAAAATCCAAATCATTTTATATATTCTGTTGTAATTTTAAATGGATCTCTCTGGTATAAGATAGAATTACTGATGATTTGTATGAATTTATTTTATATTCAGCAAACTTGCTGAAATTATTGTTTCAATTAATTTTTAGTGTTCTTTAAGTCAAGTCATTTAAAGTTCATTATCATATCACTTACAAAAATTCTAAGAAACTCATTTGTTCAACTATATGCCAATAAAACTATAACAAATAATTTTATGACAAAAAATTAAATCAAATAAATGAATACCTATATAAATAAAAATTATCCACATGAACATAACAAGAAATAGAAAATTTAAACAATCTAATTTTTAGGAAGAAAGTGAATAAGTCATAAATGAACTTTCAAAAGAAAAATCTTCAGAACCAAAGGAATCACAAGCTAATTCTATCAAACATTCAAAAAATAATTAACTCCAATATTACATAAGTTGCTTGCAAAGATAGAAAAAGAAGGAATCCTACCAAATTCCTTCCCTGACACAAATATAGTCTTCATACATAAACCAAAAAGAATAAAAGCAGAAAAAGAAAACTATTCATCAATATCCCCTACGAACATAGATCCAAACATTTTAAATAAAATATTAGCAGAGGCTAAAACAAAATATCACAAAGATTATATACTGTGATCAGGTTGGATTTATACCATATATACGTATGACTGACCTCCAAATAGCCTATTTTATTTTGTATGTATGTGTGTTGTAGTAACATATGTATATGTATTGTATCTACTGTGAGAAATGGGATCTGAAATAATTGAGTAAACAGATTGCAGTTTCCAAGCATCTTGATTTATTAAGCAACTCATGCCAATTGCATAACAAATCAGACCAGGTTTCCCTAGATTTGGCACTGATTTTGTAATACAGGGAGAGACAGATTTTTATGCATTAAAAGCAATCAAATAAGATCAATTAATTAAAAGAAGATAATTAATAGAGTACAAACCAGGATTCAAAATTAAATAATCTGTTTTCTAATTGAAGGAAAGATTATGAATTTTCCAACTTGGGTGGGGAAACTGAACAACAGCAATTCCATGAAATCAAAAAAGAGGTGTTGCATTTCCTCAAGTGTATATTCAATCAAAAGAAAATGAAAATAGTAACTGATTAACCAATATGGAGCCAGTTTTCAGATAAGACAAATGGGTTACTTGAAATACATAATTTGTGAGAAAGCTTGGATTAATCTTCGGATTTGACTGAGTTTTCTGGTCAGCATAACCAAGGTCCTTAGCTAAGGGTCTCTAAGCATCCAGCTTCTAAGCCACATAGAGGCTAAGTTCAAATAATGCAATAGATTTTTCTCACAATTCCCATAATTGAATAAAATTTTCTCATAAGACTAAAATTGCATTAGATCCATAATTGAATAGAAAGAGCACTGAACTAGATTCAGAATTCAATCATAAGATGGAGTCGGTATAGTTCATTCAATTTTCACACTTATAAGCTCATTGAGGGCAGGACTATTTAATATCTGTTTTTGCATCTCTATTGTCCAGGCACATATAGGAGGCACTTAATAAATACTTACTGAATCTCACATGTGAGCATTCTAAGCATCTCCCTCAAAGACTATTCCAAACCATCCATGAGGGTTTTGTTCATCATTCCCTTCCTATGAGATCCAGGATTTTGTCTCTGGAATTCTTGGCTCTGATAATTGAATTTTTGTTTTATCTTAACTATATATAACCCTTAACTATATATGTCCCTCTTCACTTCTTCTAAGAAGCCCTAGCTTTCTTCAAGTCTCAGCTCATCTAACAAAACTTTTCTTAATGCTCCCAGCTATTAGTGCTCTCCATACTCAGCTTCCAAATAGCCTATTTTATTTTGTATATATGTATGCTTTACTAACATTCTTTCATTATAGTGTAAGATCTTTGAAAGTAGAGACTATCTTTCTTACTTGCATCTGTATCCCTAATGCTTAGCATAATAAATGACATATAGTAAAAGTTTAATAAATGCCCTTAACATTCACTCATTCATTCATTCATAACCAACTATAAGATAATATGCTAAAACTAAATATGTATCAAAAGGAATAATAGGATCATAGATCTTGAGGTGGAGAAAGACCTGAGAGGCCATTTAGTCCCTTTCATTTCCCAGATGAGGAAATGGGGCTATAGAGATTAAATAATTTGCCAATGATCACATAGATAGTGAGTAACAGAACTAAGATATGAATCCCTCTAAATCAAATCCAGTGTTCTTTCCACTGAGCTACACTGTTTGCTAAGCCATAAATTTTGAAGTTAAATTAGGTGTTATAGAGAGCCAGTGCCATGGCATAGTACAGAGAGTGCTCAACTTGGAGTCACGAACACCTGGATTTCAATCCAATCCACAGACATTTATTAACTGTGCAACCCTAAGCACAACACTTTAGCTTACTGAGCCCAGGTTTCTTCATATGTATACCGGGGATAATAATAGCACCTGCCTCCTAGGGTTGTTGTGAGAATTAAATGTGTTAAAGTACATAAAACATTTTGTACACTTTGAAATATTATATAAATGTAAACTGAATGTAACAAAATCACAGATTGAGAGCAGAAATGAATTGTAGAAGTCATCTATTATAATTCCTTTGTTTTACTGATGAGAAAATAACTAGAAGTCCTTATCAGAGTGAGCATCTATCACCTCATCCTCCTTTAATCAAATTTGGTTTTCTGCCAATATTCAAAATATATTTTAAAAACTTTTAATTCAAACTTATTCCATTACAGCTATTGGTTTCTGTCATTTCCCCACTGCAAATGCATTATGGAGAAAATGAATCTTAAAGACTGGCTAGGAAATATAACCACCATTTATGTATGACTATTTTTTAAAGTTTTCTATTAAAAATATTTTGTCTTCCCCCAAAATTGAACTTTTGAGATATAACTTGATTGCCAGCAGGAGATTGCATATAATGTTAAAGGTTTGTAACTTTTGATTGTCCCACAATATGCAGTAACAAAAAAAAGACTGCTTTCTTTTCAATGTGTAACACCACTCCCATACACAGATGTTTCAAGGTTTTTGTGAACTGATGAAAGAATGGAAATGTTCTGGTTAAATAAGAAAGCCAATAAATCAACAACTTAAAATAACTATTAAATTCTTGAGAGGGACTTTTTTTTAAATTGATGCATTAATGCATCCAGAAAAAAACTTTGTGGGGTACTATTCGTAGATAAATTCTCAGGAAAACTTTTAGATTTAAAGAACAAATCTAAGAAAGAATGCTAAAAACTTGCCATTCAGTAGTGCATCCCAACATTAATTTTCAGAGCAAAGCCTCTCTAAGAGAGAGGAAATAGAGGAAAGAAAGAATATGACAGTCATCTTAGAGCCAATCACCAGATTATTTATAGAGAAACGTTGCATGAAAGCTTAAAAATAACCACTGAATTTTGATGATGAGGCTCAGCATGGACACTGAGCAAAACCTCATTAGTGACATGATTCCTTCTTAGAATTTTTTTAAAAGATCCCTCACCATTTACACAATCAAATCACAGAAACTGCAGGACAGCACAAATGTTGTGCATATCCTGTATTCCTTATAAATGACCCACAAACTTGACTGGTGGAAAAGATAAGAACTAATGATAGCATAAGGATTAAAAAAAAAAGTAGAAAGCAAGAAGCAGAGCTTTGCTTCTTCAAGTAAAATGAAATACGGTGAAGTACGAGTGAATCATAGCTACAGGAAAAGCTGTGCTGGAGAAGTACAGCAATGTGATTATATATTGTCTTTAACAGAAAACCTGAAATTAACTTGAAGTTCCCATCTCATGTCTAAAAGCTATACCCTAATATGGTAGTCATTAATGTCTTTTTAAAAAGCAAAGACACCCAGAAAATTACAGATGGCACAAATGACCCTTTCAAGACCTTTACCAGGACCCATGACCAGATGACTAAAGGAATACAGGAACATAGAAGAGATTAAAAGCCTTTTTTAAAAAACAGAGTATGGAATGTAGAACAAGCAAGAGAAACGGAACATCTGGAAATAATGGATGATAACAGAATGCCAAAAGGAAGGATGTTCCAGGAAAAAAAAAAGGAAAGACCAAACTCTTTCTGAGAGTTTAGATACAGGCCTATATGCCTAAATCTGTAATTTGCTCTTGGGTGGAGGTAAGGGTGATAATGGGGATGATAGAAATAACACCAGACATCATTTTTAAAGTACCCTATATTTTTCAGGAAAAAAACTGCATTTTACACATAATACTCCTTCAGATAATATATAGTCATTCTAATCTCACTTATTCCATTATTTTTAATGATAGTATAAGGCTTTATAAAGTACTTTCACTTAGATTATTTAATTTCATTCTTAGAACAAATTTAACAGCTATTAGGGTCCTACTTTTTGAATAAGGAAACTGAAAACTAGAGAGATAAAGTTATTTATTGAAAGCTCCACAGATAGTTAGTGAGGGGAATTGGGAATAGAATTCACCCTTCTGAACTAAAGTCTTGTGCTATTTCTGCTACAAATCAGTGTATTGGTCAATGATTCAGATTCAGATTCTGGAAATTATGATCTGAAACATAGTGGGTAAAAGGAAGATCTTAGCTGCATTAATATAGCTAAACCAGGGAGATATACTGAATCTCCACAGAAATATTAGTTTAAGTAGAAGCCAATTACAAGCAATAATTTACTAAGATTGGGGCCATATTAGCATGGCCAAATTAGATAAAAACACACAAAAAAATGAAGTCTACCCAATTTACTCCAGTTTAGTAAAAGTTCTATAATGTACATTACAGTCATATGAGGGGACAGTGAGTGAAAGAATACAAAGTGAAAATTTGGTCTTATAGCTAGGTCCTGATTAGTTTGACTAATGATCCCCGAAAGTGGTCATATTATTTGAATTCATACTACATATTTTCAGGGGCAATTGCTATTTTACATAATTAGAGTTCTGAATAGTGAAATTCCGAATATACATGACCACTTTACAGAATTCATTATTTGTGCTTTGGGGATCCAGCTATAACTTGCTATATTACCTCAATCCTTTCTGAATCGAAACCGCAAATGATCCATAGTTACTTTAAAAAAATTCCTTTAAATTTGCCACTGAAGCTAAACAGAAGTTTAAGTATTATGATCAGTATCAATTGTACAAGATGAGGAGGAGTGGAGAGATTATTAGCAGCATAGTAATGTGAACTTTTTTTTTAATTCTGGTATGAACTCTGCTTCTAGGTCAATTTTTTTTTATTAAAGCTTTTTATTTGCAAAACATATGCATGGGTAATTTTTCAACATTGACCCTTGAAAGTTTTCTGTTACAAATTTTTCCCTTCTACCCCCCACCCCCTCCCCTAGATGGCAGGAAGTCTAATACATGTTAATTATGTTAAAATATTTGTTCTAGGTCAGATTTTGCTTTCTACCTCTGGTCTTTTGATTCAGCACCTGGTATTTGTGGCTACAAGCTCTGGTTTATTATGCATCATATTCAATGCTACCATTCTTTTCTTGAATAGAAGCTTCCTTGATTTGGCCTTCACTTCCTTCTCATTCCGGAAGGATTTCAACTTGAACTCTGGTGCCTAATCTTTATGGTCAGGTAGGTGGTCTAGTTGATAGAGTGTCATGTCTGGAGTCAGAATGATTGATCTTATTCCTTAGGAGGGGACTGCCTTTCAACCATGATGATTCCTGGAACTACTTAAAATACGATTTACTCTTTTATCATAAAAGTGCTTTCTAAAAATACAGTAGATCCTACTTACCCTGGGGGTCAAAACAGTACAATTACACAAATGCTTTTAATGGTGATATTGACATATTAATGGAAATGTCCTTGTTCTTAGTTCTCTTGTTTTCTTGTAGAAAATATATAGATATATAGAATTGTGTGGATATATCTATACATGTATGTGCACAGATACATGTGGATATACCTATACACATATACACACACATTTGCTACTTTGCTAATGGAAATTCAACTCTTTTTTTATTAAAGCTTTTTATTTGCAAAACATATGAATGGGTAATTTTTCAACACTGACCCTTACAAAGCTTTCAGTTACAAATTTTCCCCCTAGTCCCCTCCCCTCCTCTAGATGTTAATTATGTTAATTATGTTAAAATACTTGACAAATCGAATATGTGTATACATATTTCCACACTTATCTTGCTGTGCAAGAAAAGTCAGATCTACAAGAAAAAAAAAAAAAACCTGAGAAGGGAAACATAATGCAAGCAAACATCAATAGAGAGCATGAAAATGTTACGTTGTGGTCCACATTTCATATTCCTCGCTCTGGATGTATATGGCTTTCTTCATCACTGAACAATTGGAACTTGTTTGAAACATTTCATTGTTGAAGAGAGCCATGTCCATCAGAATTGATCATCACATAGTCTTCTTGTTGCTATGTATAATGTTCTCCTGGTTCTGCTCATTTCACTTAGCATCAGTTCATGCGAATCTCTCCAGGCCTCTCTGAAATCATCGTGCTGGTTGTTTCTTATAGAACAATAATATTCCATAGCATTCATATACTATAATTTATTCAGCCACTCTCCAATTGATGGGCATCCATTCAGTTTCCAGTTTCTAGGCACAACAAAAAGCTGCCACAAACATTTTTGCACATGTGGGCCCCTTTCCTTCCTTTAAGATCTCTTTGGGATATAAGCCCAATAGAAATGCTGCTGGGTCAAATGGTATGCAGAGTTTGATAACTTTTTGAGCATAGTTCCAAATTGCTCTCCAGAATGGTTGGATCTGTTCACAGTTCCACCAACAATGTATCAGTGTCCCAGTTTTCCCACATCCCCTCCAACATTCATCATTATCTTTTCCTGTCATTTTAGCCAATTTGACAAGTGTGTAGTGGTACCTCAGAGTTGTTTTAATTTGCATTTCTCTGATCAATAGTGATTTGGAGCATCTTTTCATATGACTAGAAATAGTTTTATGGAAATTCATCTCAAAAGACTTCACAGTTTCAAATAGAAAGTCAAAGAAAGATCTAAATATTATAATTTTTATTATTGATAATAATGTTATTAGCAGCAAATATGTATAAATTGATTTCAAATCATTGCATCCTCTTTGCACCCACTACTTGC
>JAJPUD010027352.1:0-15635 GCA_023553655.1 Myrmecobius fasciatus | reverse complement strand
AAGTACAGAAGCTTAGTTCTGCTTCTAGACTGTAAGCTTCTTGAAGGCAGGCACTTTTTCTTTTTTCCTGGGAACAAATGCCTTGCACAGAGCAGACACTTAATGAATGTTTATTGATACAGCGAGCTAATGATTACGACTCCATGGGATCTCAAAGCACCTTGTATACTCTAAGTCAGTCTTCTCTAGTTCAGGAAGTCTATCCCAAAAACAAAGGGTTTTTTCTCTGAGGTTAAAGGGAAAGTTCTCCTTGAAATACAGGGAGTCCCCACCATTAATTCTGTATGGGCTGGAGCTCTAGCTCTAGCTTATGGTCTAGTCTGTTCGCTGAAGCTCCTTTCTTGGAAAATCCCAGAAGTCCTGGGCTTAAACCTGCTCCCAGTAGCATCCTACTCAATGGCTTACAAGGAGATTCAACTGACTCTGAGATCACTCAGGTACTAACTTGTCTCTCCCTGTCCAACCCACCTTGGACCCATGACTTACACGAGATTTAAACACTCTTTGGTATCATTGACCAAGATGTGGAGTTCAGATCCCACTCCAAGATCACTCCCTCGGATAGTCACTCTGGTGCCTCCAGCCTTTGGACCAACATCTGGCTCCATGGAATAGACAACTGGAAGCTAATGAGGAGGAAGGAAGGAGAAGAGGGGGAAAGAACAGGAAGAATGGATGATGGGAAAAGGGAAGGAGAAGGAGGAGAAGAAGAGAACAAAGAACATAGGATTCAGTGAGAAGGAAAGCAGGGAACAAAGAGATAAAGGTGGAGAAAGAAAATGTGAGGGGGAGGGGAGGAAAGAAGAAAAGAAGAGAAGAGGGGAAAAGAAAGAGAAAAAGAAAAGAGGGGATAAAGAGGAAGGGATAAAAGGAAAGGAAGTGAGGGAAAGAAAGAAGAGAAGAGAAAGAACAGGAGATAAGAGGGAGGAGGGAAGAGATGAGAAGGAAAAGAAGAGGAGGGGAGGAGAAGGGAGGGAAGGAAAAGGAGGGAGAGAAGGAGAGATATAAGAAAAGACATCCTCAGCCAGTAGACTCAGCGATACCACTTGCCAGTTCCTCAGTTGATACGAGAACACCCCTCAGCCCACCTTTATCCAATTTTTTTTGTCTCTACCTTCTTTCAGGAGCAGGAGGGAATTCTCAGGTAAAGCTCTTCCTGATTTCTTCTGCCTACCCAGCTTTCTCTGCCCCACTCCCTCTTGCTGACTCCTGACTGTCTGCCCACCCCTGGGCACCAGATCACAGAAGGCTCTCTCCTCTGTGCCAACCAGGTCAGATCCCTGTTCTAGTGGTATGCAGTGGGCACGTGCCTACTCTTGCCTTCTTCTGGAATGGTTTCCTGCTGAGCTCCTCCAGGGCAAGTGCCACAAAACCTTCTCCTCCCCTCCGTCCTCCTCCTCTCCCTCCTCCTCCCCTCCCTCCTCCTCCCCTCCCTCTTCTCCTTGTTATCATAATCAGTACTAAGCACGGGGCTGGGCACTGAATCCCAAGCCTGGCACTGAACTCAGGATAAAGATTAGAAGATTATTTTCCTGAAGGGGGAACATCAGTTTTACCCAGGAGATGATTTTCTGAACCCCCAGTTTCTTCTGCCAAGTGAGGAGGTTCAATTCAGCTCAATGCCATTTGACATCCTTCTCGGAGTCTGACTTCTCATCCGGGACTAGCCAGGTATGGACCACATCAATCTATCTAAGGACCAACCTAATGGCTCCACACTAGCCACAAGCACTGTCCAAGAGCAGGTGCTGATCCATGGCAGGGTGGCCACCTTCACTGGCAGAATCAGTAACTGCAGCTCTGCTCCTGAAACCTTTCTCTAGTCCCCTGACTTCTGGGGCTCTCTCTAGCATCACGGTATCTCCTTTTTACTCATCTTTTTGCATGTTGTATCCCGCCTCCACACTCCACCTTTAGAATATAAGCTTCTGGAAAACAGGGTCTATTTTTTCATCTTATCACAGGATCATAGATTTAGAACTACTTGGGTACACAGAGTCCTTTGGATTCAACCCTCTCATTTTACAGAGAATCTCATAGACAGGAATCCATATGCCCAGAGTCATGTGTCCAATTGAGGAAACTGAGGCAAATAGGGTTACATGACTTGTCCAGGGTCACACAATTACTCTGTGTCAGAAGCAGAACCCGAACTCAGTTCTTCCTGGCTCTATGTCCAGTTCTCTCTACACATTCTGCTATTGCATCTCTCATTTCTAGTATGGCATCATTCATATTTCTGGCACGTAGGATCATGGATCTAGTCAGAGGATTGACTAGTCCAAGCCCCTCATTTAACAGATGAGAAACTGATATCTAGTTACCCCCAGTGACTTACTTGCCTGATGATAGTAAGGAGACACAGGTGAAATTTGCACTCAGGACCTTTGACTTCAAATTTAGCATTCTTTTCACTATGCCATTTTTTTCTTTTTAAAATTAAATTAATTTTTTAATTAATTTTTTTATTAAAGCTTTTTATTTGCAAAACATATGTATGGGTAATTCTTCAACATTGACCCAATGATGCTATTTTGATACTGAATAAATGCTGAATTTGTTGAAATCTTGGAGCTATTGATATATTTTAAACTGTGGACTACATAGTCTCATTGGCATCCAATTCATTAATAGAAATAAATGGTTAGAAGTTATGGAGTTAAACCAACAAGAGACTCTACTTCTTATGCTCCATACCTACAGAAACTTGGAGCCCTTTTCCATCTCCGGTGTTCCTATTATCAAATGAGATAATATTTGCTTGGCACATAATAGGTGCTTAATAAATGCTTCTTTCCTTCTCCCTTTCTTAGAACAACTTGGCCAATGAGAAATGGATGGGCATGGGATCATCCAGGAAGAATCTTACCACATAAGAATAGCGTTCCCTCGACTTCCCCTCCTTGCTCACGTTCACAGTTACCACATCGGAAAAGGGAGTAGGCGATGGGCCAGTCCAGCAAACGATCCTGATGAAAAGAAGAAGCTGATGAGGAGGGCAGAAAGCTGCTCCCCTGGGGACCCAATCAGCCCAAGGGGAGAAGATGCTGTAGCTGTTGAACAATTTGCTCTCTCCAGGAGCTCCTCAGTTGTACTTGTTCCCCCTGTGGAAAGCTGAAGAGAAGAGGATGGTGGGGGATCCCCAGGCTCCCAGATGATGTGGACACGAACATGGCAATGGGTGATGACAATAACAAGATAGATTATGGTGCTACTTGAAATGTCACTGAGGAGTCCTCCTTGTCACTGAGGCTGGGACACACAAAGGTCTGACACTTCCCAGTCCTGGCCCCAATTCCCTCTGATCTTGACTCTGGATTATAATTGCTTGGGCAGAAAGAGGCACATGTTCTAGCTTTTAAGTTAAGTCCAGTCTCTGCAAAGACAGTACTGATGATGGCAGAAGAGCCAGTCTCCCTGTTCCCATTCTCCACATCCACACCCTGGTCTTTCTTTCTTTCTTTCTTTCTTTCTTTCTTTCTTTCTTTCTTTCTTTCTTTCTTTCTTTCTTCCTTTCTTTCTGTCTTTCTTTTTCTTCTTCCTCTTCCTCTCCTCTCCTTTCCTCTCTCCCTCTCTCTCTCTCCCTTCCTTCCTTCCTTCCTTCCTTCCTTCCTTCCTTCCTTCCTCCTGTCCTTCCTTCCTCCCTCCCTCCCTTCTTTCCTTTAAATACAGAGCTCATTGCATCCTGTAATGCTGCCCCTCTAATAACCCAATTAAACTGCATCTTCCTTGAAAGCAAGGACCACCATAGGATTATAAATTCAGAGCTAGAAGATACATCCAAGCTGACATCTAATCCAACTTTCCCATTTTACAGATGAGAAAACTGAGGCTAGGGGAGGTTAAGTGGTTTATCCAAGGTCATAAAAGTATCTGAGGACAAATCTGAATTGAAGTCCTCCGATTCCAGAGCTAATACATTCCCTTGTCCCGTCCCATGCTGCCTCCCTTGATCATCTCTCTTCTTGCCCCCACTCCTACCTTTTAGTGCCATCTATTAGGCATTTAATTTAAAAATACCTCTTGAATTTTGCTAGGTCAGGGAGAGGGTTGGAACCTCTCAATGAGCCGCTGTGGGCTTATTCACGCCAGCCACAGCATGCTGTCCTGGGATTCAGGAAGCCTGACTTCCCTGCTGAGCTTTGACAACAATTCTGTGTGATCCTGGAAGAGTTCTTCAGCATCCTTGTCTGTGAAATGATGGACCAGGTGGTCCCCAATTCCTTCCCAGTTCTACCACACAGTCCCACTGCCTCTGACCAGCAGGACCTCCCCGGCTATACTCACTCCTCAGAGACGACGTATCTGCTTGGGAGGGGCTCGCAGGCCACGCCACCGATCCAGGTGCTGTGGGCCACTTCACTGAATCTGCGGCCCAGGTTCTTCCCACGGATTGTCAGAAGGGTCCCTCCTTCCAGGGGGCCGCTCAGGGGCTCAATCTGCCACAGACATCAGGTCAAGAAGATGGGGGAACTTTGGGCAATTGTCAAGGCAGGGGATGGGGTTTGGGGTGGGGTCAGAAGGGGCTGGGACAGGCAAGGTACCAGAGCCGATGACTGTGTGACAGACAAATAGAAAGGCCTTAAATAATTAGCAAAATGCCTGTACATCCCTTCCTCCTGCAACAGTCCTGTGAAGAAGGGGGCAGTGTTTCTGTTTAACCCATGAAAACCAGAAAGTACTGACCTGTCCAGGGTCAAAGAGCTAATGAGTTCCAAAAGCAAGCGTTGAACCCCATTGTTCTTGACCCCTAGTCTGGTGGTCCACCCCCTGCCCTGAGCTGCCTTCCTCTGTGGGACAACTGGATTGGGAGCTCCTTGGGAGCAGGGACTGTGCTTGCCTCTTGTTGGATCCCCAGCACTTAGCACAGAGCCTGGCACCCAGTAGGTGCTTAATAAATATTTACTGAATGAACAAATGAATATTGGGAATGAGTGTATATATAAATTATATTTTATTATAATTTATATATATAATATATAGATAATTTATGTATTATTATATATAAATTATATATATGATATATATAATTTATATATAATAATACATAAATTATATATAATATAAATTATATATATAATATATAATTTATATGTTATAATGCATAAATTATATATAATATAAATTATGTATTTATAAAGAGCTTTTTAAGGGCAGCTTCATTTTGATCTTTGCACCTATCCAAAGGCCTGGCACACAGTAGGTGTTTAATGAATGCTTATTGAGTGATTGATTAATATACAGGAATGATTGTAATGCATAATTATATCTATTTTGCAAATATGCCAGAAAGATCATATGAGTGTGTGTAGGTGTTTGTACATGTGTGTGTGTGTCCATGATATAAAATCCCAACTTGGAAGGGATACATGTTAGAGATAAGACACCTAGTGAATCATACAGAGATTGAGAACTGGAGTGGACTTTAAAGTCTACCTAGTTCCATCCCCCTTTTCAAACAAATTATTTATTTTTAAGTTAAATTTTATTTTTCCAATTAGCAAACATTTTGCTTTTTTCTTTATTTTTCCTCCTGTTCCTCACAACTAGAAAAATAGACCCTAAACCCACAGAGAAAGCAAGCCATCAATTCTGGCATTGGCCACGGCCTCACCTGTGGCCCATCCTGCCTCTGGATTCTGTCCCCTCTGTCAGGAGGTGAGCACCGAGCTTCCTTAGGGCTCCTCTGGAGTCATTCATTACTCCCTCATTTTAGAGATGAGGAAGGTGATACAGGAAAAAAGAAATGACTCATCTAAGGCGACCTAGATTTTTCTATTACTAAGATTTTAGGATTTGCAAAGTATGGCGGTTCATTTGAGTTTCTCAACAAGCCTGTGAAATAGAGACTATTATTCCCATTTTATAGATAAATAAACTGAGGCTCATAGAAGCGGGGAGGGGAACAGAGAAAGACAGAAAGAGACAGAGAGAAAGAGGAAAGAGAGAGACAGAGAGGAAGAGGAGACAGAGACAGAGACACAGAGACACACAGAGAGGAGGAGAAAGAGACACAGATGCACAGAGACAGAGAGAAAGAGGAAAGAGAGTCAGAGAGAAAGAGACAGAGAGAGTGAGAGAGACAGAGACAGAGACAGACACACACACACACACAAAGAGACAGGGAGAGACAGAGAGCTGCCCAGAGTCCCACAGCTAGAAGGGTCTAAGGCAGAATCTGAACTTGTCTTTGATTACAAGTTTCACACTCTAGGCTTCCTAGCTACTATACTTTTAAAAAAGCAGTTTGGGGATTCAGAGCCAGGTCCTTTGACTTCGTATCTAACATGTTACACTAGTAGGACGCATGCAGTTCAGCATTTGCAGGGATAAGTGTGGGTGGGGGGCTCTGCCCCTGGGCACCTCCACTCACCTTCCTGATCTCTGGGGCAGGGCAGACCGTAGTGACCGGCTGGGACAGGTGGTTCAGTCTGCAGCCCTCGGTCCAGATGCATCGGTGGCCCAGGTCCTCTCTCCCCATGCACTGGGAACAGTCCGTGCTCCCCATGGCGCAGTTGTAGACCTCCACTGCGGCGGAGAGACCAGGGTGAGGGCCCGTGCCCCGGCCTCCCATCCTGGCCGGCCCCAAACCAGCCCCAGCCCCCAGCCATCGTTC
This sequence comes from Myrmecobius fasciatus, assembly GCA_023553655.1. NCBI lineage: Eukaryota > Metazoa > Chordata > Mammalia > Dasyuromorphia > Myrmecobiidae > Myrmecobius > Myrmecobius fasciatus. The sequence continues at coordinate 9,019 of JAJPUD010027352.1, read as the reverse complement.
ATTGGCTTGAGCCACAGGCCTGCTACGCGCTGTCTGAATCACTGGGACCTTGGCTCTGGGCCTGAAGCCTTCCCAGAAGTGCTGGGCCGAAATATAATTGAGCACTTTGAGGGGGGAAAGGAGCAGTCTTGGCTGCATTTTTCAGATTCTTAGCTTCCACACGGGGATCTCTGAGGCTCCGTGTCCTGCGGGTGCATGATCACGCCGATGGGCCCCCACTGCCTCAGTTCCTCCTTTCTGCTCCTCTGCTTCTCCCCACTTCTACAGCTGGTGAGCCCCCTCCCACAGCCAGTGTCCTGCTATTGAGCAACGGGAATCTTTTAGGCCCTCCATGTGGTCCAGCTTATGGCCGACGTGCTGTCTCTCACACACAACACCCCCAACTCCGTGCTGTCTCCCATTCCGGGAATGTTCTCCCTCCTCACCTGTCCCTCAACTCCCCTGGCTTCCCTCGAGATCGCTCAAATCCTCCTTTCTGGAGGAGGCTTTTTCCAGTGCACCCAGCCCCTCTCTCCCCAACACCCACTAAATCACTAGAAAACAGTATAAATCAAGTTCTTGACTGACTAACTCTCATTAAGGGCCAAGTGTAAAACCCACCTTTATGGGAAAAACTGTCCTTACTCTCCATCTCATCATGGAGGAGAGGGGACCCCAATCAATCAGTCAATCGCAGATGGCTCTGGTGGGTTTGCCTTCAGCCCTCCATTAAATAAACCTCCCAAGACCTCACAGGATCCTAGATCCATACCTGGAAGGGATCTGGAGACCATCTGGTCTAGTGTTACAGATGAGGAAACTGAGGAAACCCCCAGGGAATTTAAGGGACTATCTTGGGTTATAAAAGAATTAAGGGTCAGCTACATACTTTTTGAACTCGGAACTTCTAACTCCAATCTCCCAGGGCTTCCTTAATGGTGCTTCCTTAATTCACTGGCATTTGGCTACCCCCAAGTCTCATTAGCCAGATTATCCCCCCCCCTTTTAGAAAAAAAGAGGAAAATAACAATAGAAGCAGGCAGATTTCCGTGACTCATTCAGAAGAACGACTTCCAGGGCATGTCTTGGATCCAGCCCAATACTCAATTTCCTCTCCATCTCCCTTGCCCATCCCAGGCAGAGAGAACAGGAGACATTCATGCTGGGACCCCATCAATAAAGTTGGATGCCATCAGGGTCAGAGACTCTGCTGACTAAGGCGGGCACGGAGACTCAGGCATTTTAGAGAATCTGGCTCCTCTTCTTCCTCCCGCCCCCAACTGCTGGCATTCCCCAAAGTTCAATACTTAGCCTTCTGTTCTCTCTTGCTAAGAGATTACTTTCTCCTCTCACAGTTTCAGCTCTCACTTCTAGACGAATGATTCCCAAGCCTAGATCTCCAGGCCTGGCTTCTCCCCCTGAGCGTCAGGCTTTTATTTCCCCCCCGTACTTCTGTCCTTCTCCATCTGCACCTCCAACTCCGTATGGCCCAAGCCCAAGTCACTGAGAGGCTCTGGAGAGACGGCAGCTGTGGATGGAGCTGGATGGGGCTCCCAGCTGCCCTGAATGGTCTGCTGGGCTGTAAAGGAATATCAGGGCATTCTTCTGAGCTAGTCACTGGGGGGTGAGAAGTTTGAGGTACCGTAGGCAGAGGGAAGTTTGTGGGGAAGCCAAGAGAGAAAGGTTGCTTAATTAACTCAAGAATCAGGACCCTTAGAGAAGGATGAGTCAGGGAAGGGAAGTGGTGGGGAGACTTGTTTGGGGGCTGATCTTTGGGTAATCGGAAGGAAAGTTCACTGGAAGACCACAGCTCCATCCTATCTGGACCCATCATTTTATAGATGAGGTTACATGACTGATAGGCTCTCAGGAACATAAATGCAGGCATGAGAGGGATCTTTATGGTCAGGGAGCTCAAATTCCCCATTTTACAAGTGAGGAAACAGAAGCTGGGACTTGCTCAAGGATATACCAGTAGTAATCATCACAAGGAGAATTCGAATCCTGACCCCAAAGCTAGGAATCTTTCCATTGCACCACCCTGCCTTCTTTCCAGTGCATAAAACACAAATTAGAGCTTTGCCTCATGTATTGTTTTTCCCTCTAAGACTGTACACTTCTCGAGAACAAAGATGAGGCAGCTAGATTGGGCATTAGCCCTGGGGTCAGGAGGACCTGAGTTCAAATACACTTAATACTTATAGGCTTTGTGACCCTGAGAATTTAAACTTGATTGCTTCACCCCCCCCCCTGCATTATCCCCTAAATTATATTGCATATAATAAGCACTCAATAATTGTGTGCAGAATTACATAAGTATTGAACAAGGGAAGTAATAGTCATGTCTCCCTCATTATTCATTTATTAAGCTTCTGGGGGTAGGGACAGTTTCACTTATGTCTTTGTAACTCTAGCACAATCCTTGGCATCCTTGGTATATTTTAAGCACTTAAGATTTCATTTTAGATTACTAAATAATTTTAATGATTAATATTATATTAACTATTAATACTATTTTATTGGTTATTAGTTGATTGATAATCCCACTATTCTGATCAGACCCCAGTTGGAGAGGGCTTTACCATTTTTAAAAGGCACAATAATAAATTCAAGCATTTTTGGAAGACAATGATCAAGGTCTGGAAAACATGACACGCAAGGACCCATTGTAAACCTGGAGGAGAGAAGGTTCCTGGGGGACATCCCTAGAGAACTGTCATATGGAGGAGAGATTGGGCTTCTTGTTTATGGCACCAAAAAGTAGAAACACAACCAATGATTACAGGGAAGCAAATTTCTCATTAGGGGCAGCCAGATGGTGCAGTGGATAGAGTGCCAATCCAGGACTGGGTAAGACTTGAATTCAAATATGGCCTCAGATACTTCACAACCCTGGGCAAGTCATTCAACCTCATTTGCCTCAGTTTTCTCATGTGTAAAATGAGCTGGAGAAAGAAATGGTAAATCACTTCTAGATCTTTGCCAAGAAACTCCCAAATGGGGTCACCAAGAGTCAGACACAACTAATCAATGCAAAAGATTTTCCATTACCAAAAGGAGTCCCTGTCAATCAGAGCTGTCCAAAAGTAGAATGGGCTGCTTTGGTAGATTAATGATTTTCCTATTATTAGAGATATTCAAGCAGAGTTTGGATTCTGCCTGTTGGGAGAATGTTGAGGGGCTAAGCACACTGGGAGTGAGAGTAAACAAAGTGATCTCTATGGTTTCTTCCAGTTATGAGATTATGAGAGAAAAAATCTTTCAATCATCCCTCAGTTAGTCAGAAAACTCAAATAACTAGAATTTCCTTATGTCATTTTGAGCATTTGGTTAACTGAGATCAGGTTATAATTGTTTTCTTCAAGTTTGAACTTATCCATTAGCGTGGGAACTCTCTCTGGGCAGGATCTCAAAGTGGACTGAGGGCTTCAAGGGAAACAGTTTCTTTAGAACTTTGGAGAACATAAGATTTTCCTCCCTCATTTTCCCAATGTATCAAATAATATGCTTTTCTCAATGATAAGTCTTAGGCAATAGATGAAAAAGTAAGAAAGATCAGCATAAAGATAAATGTGGAGCCTTATTCTTATTATTTAGTCATCACCCAGAACAATCCCTTCCTTTTAAAGCTGATTTCATGTCCAGGTTTCAATACATCTTGGCTGTGTGACCTTCAGCAGATCACTTCCCTTCTCAGAACCTCAGTTTACTCATTTGTGAATTGGGAAAAGTAATCCCAACTGTCTCATTGGGCTGTTATAATGAAAGCAATATGTAAACATTAAAGGAGTACATAAATGTGAATCCTTATTATTACTTTACTTTTTAGGACTTATCTAATAAGTCCTGGATAGGTAGCAATCTACATTGATGGAGAGAGTGCCCACACATAGAAAAAAAAAACAATCACAGCTTCAATGAAGATAAATTTATGTATCATACTATTCTGTTTTATTTAAGCTATGTCTTTAAGTTTAAGAAGTTGGCAGAAAAGTATCAAATTACCTCTAAACTCTTTCAACAGGATCTAAATCTTTATTTTTCTATATCTATTTTTAAAAAATATCAATTTTAACATTCATTTAAAAAATGAGTTTCAAATTCTTTCCTTTTCTTTACCCCCTCTCCCACTCCACTGAGAAGGCAAGCAATATGATATCAATTATATCTGTGAAATTATGTAAAACATTTTCACATTATCCATATTTTTTAAAGGCAAGAAAAGTAAAGTGAGAAAACTATACTTCAATTTACACTCAGAGTTCTTTAGTTTTCTCTCTGGAGGTGGATAGCATTTTCCACCATAAGTCCTTTGAAATTGTCTTGGATCGCTGTATTGATCAGAGTAGTTAAGCCTTTCACAGTTGATCATCATTACGATATTGCTGTTACTTTGTTACAATCACTCCTGGTTCTGCTCACTTCATTTTGCATCAGTTCATATAAGTCTTCTCATGTTTTTTTTTCCTGATACCATCCCCCTTGTCATTTGTTCTAGCATGACAGTATTCCATCATGAGCACATAGGACAGTTTGCTTAGTTGTTCCCCCATTGATGGGGATGCCCTCAATTTCTATTTCTTTCATGACTTTGCCCCTTGTCAAAGCAAAACAATCTCCAACCATTGGGCAAAGGAACTCCATATTCTTACTACTCGATGGTTATTTCTCTCCCTTTATCTAAAACCCCAGCAATGCTCAGGACAGGGGTCCGGGTCACACAAGGATGTTTAGTGTCAGCTGCCATTTGCCTGTGGGACTGACAAACTCTCCTGTTCTTCCACTATCACAGACGGCCATGGCTGGCAAGGACTGACTCTTTGGTTGGATGCTTCAAAACATGCCCAGAAGTGAATGAGTGTGGGGGGCATCCAATATGATGCCTGTGACTAATTAACATCTGCTGAGTGGCAACAGTATGCAGGGCACTGTTATTTATAACGAATTAGTTTTGCTGAACAGAATAAATAACTAACAATATTTTGCATTTCAACAGTATCTTCAATCTGACAACTTTAATTCCCCAACAAATATTCCCAAGGAAGCCTCTCTATTTACTAGATGGCTTTAGTCAGTGAGAGCCCAGATTTTGACCATATTTAATCAGCAGACATGTTGGTTTCTGTATTTCCTGGTCTTCTGCCCCAGTGGGTACCTTGAGTTTTTGATCCTATTTTTCCCAGTACACTGAGACGAGCACTGGCTTTAGTGGCAAAGGACTTGGATTAAAATCCCATTTCTAATACTATTATTATTCTATCATTTCAGTTGCGTCCAACTCTTCATGACCCATTTGGAGTTTTCTTGGCAAAGATACTAGAGTGGTTTACCATTTCCCTTTCCAATTTATTTTACAGATGAGGAAATTGAGCTAAATGGGGTGAAATGACTTGTCCAGAGTCACACAGCTACTGACATTTTCAACTTCCCGACTCCAGACTTGGCTGTCTCTCCACTGAGCCACTTACTATGTAACGCTGGGTTTTTTATGTGTTTTTTAAATGGCACCGACTACAAATTCCAATGGATATTTCTTCCATTGCCTTCCTCTGAAGGGCTCACAGCTTGACTGTGGTCTTCAGTCTCTGAGGAAGAATTTCCTATTTCCACTCAGAATCCTTTTTATTAGATTTTTTTTTAAAAAAGTCCTCTGCCTTCAGACAAGTCGACAGGATGATGGGCAATGTTTGAGTACATGGATGGATGGAGTGAGATGGTTTGATGGAGCAGTCACTGGGTCCCTCCCTCTGTGTGTGTGTGTGTGTGTGTGTGTGTGTGTGTGTGTGTGTAAACAAGATTCCTCACTCTCCCCTTGACACACTTTTCCAGGAGCTGTTACCCTGAGCAAAGGAAGAAGGAATTAAAAAAAAAGAAATCACCAACTCATACCTGTCATCTTCTCCGGGCTGTCAATAAATCGGTCTGGTTTACCCTTTAGCTGAAGGTTTACTGGGAAAATCTGACTCCTCTGAGGGGTGTGGAGCTGGAGAGGGAAACACAAAGTGAAGAAATCAGACCAGGAAACAGGTCACTCTGGTGACTGAGGCACAAATGGGCACACCCATGCATGGAGAGGTGCATGTACCCACAGTGGTGGTACCCGGGTCCTCCTGGTCACAATGACACACACAGACACCCATGGAAATGCTCCCTGATAGACACAACCATGGGAGTGCACCCAGGTACACCTGCAGGTACACATGTGTGCACACTAGCCCCTGATTATACACACACAGGAACATGTGTGCCCATGATTCACACATGACACAGCCACATAAAGCCCCCAATCCACAGAGGTCAGCCCTGCCCTTCTCAGGAGAGCTGCCCCACTGGCACCCAAGGTAAATGCCAGGACATTGGAGGCAAGATCTCCTTACTGACTTTTGCTGAGTACCATCAAACTACAAGAGAGCAGCCAGCAGATGGTTCTGCATTTGCTGGACTTTGGTGGAAAAATAGAGAAAAAGAGGGAAGAGAAGTCCAAGAAAGTCTGGAAATCTCTTTTCCCCAAAGATCTTCTGGGGAGGTTGTCTTTTCACTTTCTAGTACAATTTCTCTTTCTTTCCTTTCTTCCCTCCCTTCTCTCCCTCCCTTTTCTCCCTCCCTCCCTCCCCCCTCTCTCTTTTTTCTTTCTTCCTTCCTTCCTTCTTTCTCTCACTGTCTCTGTCTGTCTGTCTCTCCCCCCTCCCCCTCTGTGTGTGTGTTCTAATTTGCATTGTACTTTTTTTTTTTAAACAAAAATGATTCCAGTCTCTGCTACTTGGGATAAAGCTTCAAAAAATAAAAATTCAGGGAACAGCACCCAGGAGATCCCATCACAGCAGGAAGCTGAAAGCCCTCCTTGCCACTTCCCTGTCAAGTTTTACTTGGGTTTGTGGGGTTGTCCATGAAGTTAAAGGACAAGGACTGGGAAGTGGAGGGCAGAGATGGAGAGACTGAGGCATGAACAGGAAAAGGGAAACTTGGAAAATGACTGAATTTGCTCTTTAAGAGTATCCTCGGGAAGAATAAAAACCACATATTTTCCTTTGTTTTGATTTAACCAGGGGCTCTTTCTGTTTTGGCTGAGCCATCTGGGTGTAGGCCCAGCCCTCTAACCCCCAATTCCATCCACCCACTCAGAACCTTCCCCCCAAACAACTCCCCAAGTCTTCCAGCTTGGGAATGCTGGTCTGGGTTGGGCTGCACAGATGTTCCAGCCCAAGGCTGGCTCAGGATCTCTTGCTATAAGTCTCTAAGGGGAAGGCTCCTGTGGGAATACTTGGGAAGAACAGAAAGGGGAGGAAAGGAGAAAAGAGGGAGCCAGGAAAGAAAGACATGAAGGAAGAGGAAAGAGGAAGAAAGGGAGGGAGAAAAGAAGGAAGGCAGGCAGAGAAGACAGGGAGAGATTGATGGCATAGAGAAAAAAGCAGAGAGAGGAAGAAGAGAGGAAAGAATAAAGGGAGAGAGGAGGGAAAGAGAGCAGAGGAAGAAGGAAAAAAAGCAAAAAGAGATAGGGAGATAAAGAGACCAACAGAAAGGAGGAGGATATTGGGGGGCAGGGGCAATGATGGACTCTGGAGGCCAGTCACTCCTATGCTTCCATGTTACTTGAAACAGGATTCCAGCCTCCTCGCTGCGGGGGAGGAAAATGGCTCTCTGGGAACTGAGCTCCCAGCCCCATCTGCTGAAGGTGGAGGGTGGGTGTGAAGTCCTGCCTGAGCCTCCAGAATTGCAAACACAGATGGTCACCTTTCCTTGTCTAGGACCTTTATGAGATGAGATGCTGAGGGAGGGAGGAGAGTTGGATATACTTACCATATTATTAACTTCATTCCTCTGGAGTAAGTCAGAGTTCATCCACAATTAAGAACTCACTACTCATTGCATGAAGCATGATGTGGACAGGGCTGCTGGGGTCACTCAGAGCATTCCCCTCCCTCCAGGCCCAACTGTCCTAAAAATTGTCCTCGGTAGAGTAAGAGGAGCTAAAAATCTGGATCCAGGGTCTTCTAGATTTCGATGTCTCCAGTCCCTTTTCCCAGGGTCTCAGGAGTTTTCCAGAGGAAGCCAGTGTCTTATGACTGCTCTTTCCTTCCCCACCAGGATTAAGATCATAGGACCAAGAACCCAAAGTCACTTTGGAGAACATTTAGTCCATGTCTATAATATAGTGCCTTATGTTATAGACAAGGAAACCAAGGGGCAAAGGGGATAAGGATGGTTTGTAGGGGTATGAATTAGCTGGTTTGGACACCTGCCCTTGTGCCAAGGTTGGGGTAGGGGAGAAGGAGAAATGAGGGAGATGAGAGATTACAGAAAAAAGGGTGAAAGGAGAAGGGAGAGTATGGGGAAGGGGAAAGAGAAGAGGAAGGGGAAGTAGCTTCCATTCTCATGGAATTACCCTACTGGTCCCTGAAGGAGAAAAGTCAATGATGGAAGACAAGAGATGAGAGGAGAGAGAATCTCAGATCCATGGCAGCTTCCCCATCTATGTCCATGAGGATCCAGTAGCTTTAAGTGAGAGCCCCCTTTTCCAACTCACCACAACATTGCTGCACTGAATTTCTGAAGCATTGATCCACGTGGCTTCAAAGGTCTCATCACTTCCAAAGTTGCAGGCCAGCGACACACCCTGGGGAGACACAGTTAATGAGTGAGGGTCTGGAGCATGATCAAGTACATTATTAGTCCCTTAGTTTGGACAGAAGAGGGCTGGGACAATCATGTCCCTACCCTTCTGAAGAACACAGAGTGACTCCCAGCTGCCCAAAGAATGAACCCTGAAATTTAAGTTTCAGACTCCAATCTCACATTACCCTTCCAACTTTCTCACTATGGCCCCATAGGTTAAGGGAATAGTAGCTTGTTCAGTGGGGAAAATGGTGAATTTGGAGTCCAAGGATTTGGGTTAGAAAACTGCCTTTGACATTATTTTTCTCCTTGGGAGCCAGGCAGGCTTCTTTCTTTCTTTCTTTCTTTCTTTCTTTCTTTCTTTCTTTCTTTCTTTCTTTCTTTCTTTCTTTCTTTCTTTCTTTCTTTCTTTCTTTCTTTCTTTCTT
>JAJPUD010027351.1:0-13502 GCA_023553655.1 Myrmecobius fasciatus | reverse complement strand
ATATATATATATATATATATATATATATATGCATATATATATATAGTGGGGACTATCTTATTATTTTCTCTCTATCCTTACCTCTTAGCATACTGTCACACATACATTCACATAGCAGGTACTTAATTTTGTCTTTGACTCTGAAAAAAAAAAACATGGTTCTTGCCCCATAAGGAAAATTAATCTGTCAGTGGTTTGAAGAGTGGATTGGAAACATAAAAAAGGTGGGAAGTAGGGGTAAAAACAGAGAAATACAACAAAAAATATGGTAAGAAATTTTAAAAATAAAACTTGAGATTTAAATAAAGAATTAAAATCATCTATCTTTCTCTCCTTTCCAGAGATAGGAAGCTATGTATATGTAACATGTCAGATACTATTGAACTCTAGTGATGTTTTGATTATTTTTTGCTACATTGATTTTCTTTTCTTTTGTTCTTTCCTATATTTTGTTATAAAGTAGTATTGTGAGTTGAAATGAGGAAGCAATCTATTGAGAAATGGAGAGTATATAAAAACCAATAGTACCATTGAAATTTAAATAAATAGACTAAGAGAATGTTCCTGGTTTCTTTGAAGAATTAGGGCTCTATGAATATGAAATATGTAGTACAATGTCAGACTGGATATGTTTGCTTTTACTGATAGGATTTTGTTCTCTTCTTTAATTATTTGTCACAAATATTTATCTTTAGGTAAAGTACAAGGAAGGATATTTTTTATAAATGAAAGTAATGTAAAAATAAAAAAAAATCAATGAAATACATATTTTAATAATTAAAGGAATTTGAATTAGAAGTCAAAGCAACACAAGAATATTAAGAAACAAATTTTTGAAACTACTTACAATATAAGGTAACATAAATGAAATGAATCTCAAGATAACAGTTTTAAATCATAAATAACGGTAGTAAAACAGATTTACTGGCCCAGGAAGAAAAAAAGGCTAAAAAATGAAACATTTGCTGAAATATACCATAACTACTTTTCAGGTGAGATTTAAGGAAAGATTGAGTATTTAAAACAAATTTTTGCCAAAACTATTTTGTCTTATTTCTATCAGATGTACATTAACATAACCTGAGAAGTCAAAAAAGGGGAAGTCAGCCAGAAGAAGTCTTTATAGTTCATGGCTAGAAGTTGGGAGGTAACAGGGAAACTCTGTAGGCTGCAGAAAAGGAATTAGCATTATCTGAATGATGTCTGCTAAAAATGGATTGTTACTGCCAGGCTATCAGTTTGTTTGGAGGTGGGGGAGTCAGAGAATAATTAAATTGAATCCATATGTGAGAAGTATAGTGTGGCATACAATACAGGGTAGAAGAAGTTATGTTAGGTGAATGTTAGAGCAAATTTAACATGTTTACTAATGTTATAGAAGAGGGCTTAAACCTGTTAATGAAATTTACAGATGGTATTAGATATAGACAAGTTATTAACTCTAATGAGAAGGGAGAAAGAATCAAAATGGATCTAAGAGCTAAGCCTATGGCTTGAAAAGAAAAGGCAATTAAAGAAAACAAATTTCTAGTAATTAATTCTAGATTCTTAAAACTTCCCAAGATACATGAGATACTGAATTAGTAACCTAAATTTTTAAATCCCAATTTCCATTCTCTCAATCTTTTCTCCAGGAAAAACTAGTATGAATCACATGATATATAAAATAATTGTGAAACAAGACAATGTAGAAGTACAAAATGAATAGTTTAAAAATATACATTAAACAGTTAATATTCCCAACAACTATGAACCAAGACAAATGTAAATTTTAGCTGTCAGTTAATTTAAATTTTTGGATAAAGATCCAAATCCATTCATAGATTTGCACTATAAATGTAAGCCCATTATGTGATTAGGAGCAAAGAATGAGATAAAAATATACTCTTCAATTGGTTTCAGAAGGTGTTATGTTTCATTTGTGTTGCTAGTGTTTCTTATTGATAGACTAGTGAATAATTCCATAGTGTTGCTTCCAAAAATAGAAGAAGTGAAGTCACCTAGAGCTATTAGAGTGAAATAAATTAGAGTTATAAGTCCAAAACTGACAAGAATAAGGAGAGCTCAGTGGTCTCCTACATTCTTTTTTTTTTTTTGGTCTCTTACATTCTTACAGTAGTAGTGATCATCAGCAGGAAGAAGGCAAAATGTCAATTTCTGAAAATATATAGAGAGGGGTGAGAAAAGATAATGGGAGAAGGAATCCCTTAACTCACTAGCCATTTTTGTATCCCATCATCTTTGTTTACTTATTTTCCTTTCAACCTCACTGTTTTTACATCTTTGATATCTCAGGTTTTGCATAAGAAATATGCTTACTCTGCATGACTTAGAAACATAGGGTCCTAACTGTAGCTTTGGCTATATATATCTTATTCACAATAAATGAGATAGATAAAAGGGAATAGAGGATAGTGCTGTGTATTAAGAATTTCCTGACCTTGTGTGAGGAAATGCATAAATCAGAGTATAGAAACACAGTGGAGTATTTTTGAGGGGAGGTGAAAAGAGGAAAGAATAGAAATCAATATATCTTGGTAGTACCTACAGACCACTTGCATAAAAAGAAAAAAAATTATAATTCATTAATCTGGAAAACAGATCATAAAGAATTCATGGTAGCATGACGTATTAGTTATAGGTGACTTTTAACTACTTAAAGTTGGCAAAGACAAGGGAAGCTATTGAAATGTAAATTTCACAATATGAAAAGAGGCAGAAAAAGCTAAAGCAAAATTTTCATCAAGGGGGAAAGAGTCAGAGTGTGAGAAACAGGGCAAGAAAAAGGAAAAAAAAATGAAATTATAGGTTCCCAGGATAAGGAATGCTCAGTTAAAGATCTTGAACACAAACAAATAAACTGAATGGAAAGATATAAATGAGAGAATGGAATATACCTTTCAAAACAGATAATAAAGTAAAAATGTAAAAGAATAAATATTGAAAGACAAAGTATAATGAATCAAAACATGATGAAACAGAATACCCAGTGGTTTTCACCTACCCAACAAAACAAAACAAAACAAAACACAGAACTACAAAAGGATGGATGTTGCTGAGCAGTTTGAAAGAGAAATAAATATCATGAAAAAAACATATGTCCTGCATTTCAAAAATCAGAAACAGAATAGAAAAACTTGAATATCTGATAGCATATCTCACCAAAGAACAAAAAGTAGAATAACTGACTGGAAATAAAAATACATGCAAATAAAGGACAGTTGGGAGAAGAAAATAAGAAAGCAATAATATTAGAAAAATACAATCTCCATGCATGTGAAACATATTGATTTCAAAGACAGGATACATAGAGACTTCATAGGCATTATAGGTCTCCCAAAAGAACATAGCAAAAATCTTAAAGGCTTTGAGGCAAGAAATAATAAAATAACACTCCCCAAAATTTCTCAACATAGAAAACAATGCAACAACAACAACAAAAAAGAAGGAATTCACATATTATCTACTGAGAAAAAACTATAAATCAATCTTAAAGACACATGAATTGTTAAATTTAACAATTATAATAACAGATAATGAATTCTTTAAGTGATCAGGAGAAAGACCTACTAATATAAAAGAAAGGAATCTTGAATGATGCCAATTTATTTTATACCCACCAGAAAAATTGGGAGGAATGAAATAGTGCGTCCTGAAAAGCAAAAGCCTAAATTACACCCCAAGTTGACACAATCTTGAAACATGAGCCTGATTCTTAATGAATAATAGCAAGAACAAGAACTACAATAACAAAAAAATATATAAATTTTTAAAAGGTATTTTGAAAATTTGTAGAAAATCAACTAAATAGAGGAAGATGTTTTTCAAATACTTCAAACACTTGAATAAAGAAAATTATAGCAAAACAAACAATAGCAAAGTTATGACAAAACAAAATTAAGAGATTTCCTTTTAAAAATATGCAAGAAGGGGCAGAGCCAAGATGGCAGAGAGGACACATGTTTCTTTCTGACCTTTTCCCATGACCCTCAATCATATGAAAAAGTTCCCCAAATCACTGTTGATCAGAGAATGCAAATTAAGACAACTCTGAGATACAACCACACACCTGTCAGATTGGCTAAGATGATGACAGGAAAAGATAATGAGGGATGTTGGAGGAGATGTGGGGTAACTGGGACACTGATACATTGTTGGTGGAACTGTGAATGGATCCAACCATTCTGGAGAGCAATCTGGAACTATGCTCAAAAAGTTACAAAACTGTGCATACCCTTTGACCAAGCAGTGTTTCTACTGGGCCTATATCCCAAAGAGATCTTAAAGGAGGGAAAAGCTCCACATGTGCAAAAATGTTTGTGGCAGCCCTTTTTGTAGTGGCAAGAAACTGGAAACTGAAAGGATGCCCTTCAATTGGAGAATGGCTGAATAAATTATGGTATATGAATATTATGGAATATTATTATTCTATAAGAAATGACCAGCAGGATGATTTCAGAGAGTCCTGGAGAGACCTACATAAACTGATACTAAGCAAAATCAGGAGAAGCAGGAGATCATTATACACGGAAACAAGACTATATGAAGATCAATTCTGATGGACGTGGTTCTCTTTAACAATGAGATGTTTCAAACCAGTTCCAACTGTTCAGTGATGAAGAAAGCCATCTACATCCAGAAAGAGGATTGTGGGAACTGAATGTGGGCCACAATATAGCATTCTCACTCTCTCTGTTATTGTTTGCTTGCATTTTGTTTTCTTTCTAAGTTTGTTTTCCTTCTTGATCTGATTTTTCTTGTGCAGCAAGATAATTATATAAGTATGTATACACATAAGGGCTTTAACATATATTTTAACATATGTAGCATATATTGGACTACCTGTCATCTAGGGGAGGGGGGGAGGAGGAAACAATTTGTAACAGAAAGCTTTGCAAGGGACAATGTTGAAAAATTACCTATGCGTATGTTTTATAAATAAAAAGCTTTAATTAAATAACATTTAAAAAATAAAAATATGCAAGAAGCAAAAATTAAAGTAGAAGTCAAATAGAAGTACTGGTATAAAAAGAGTCCTGAAATATTGTAAGCAAAGGATTATAATATTAGATCTACAAAGGAATCAATGTTTTGATAGGATTAAATTCCTCAAAGAGTTAATAAAAGGGGCAAGAGGAGGAAAAAAAATAGAGAGAACTGTATATTGCAACCTAATTAAATAAAAAGTTAACAGTGAAGGGGAAAATAAAAAAAATAACTATTATGATCTCAGAAAGAAGAGAACTTACAGGAGAATGGTTAATGAAACAAATGGAGAAATTTTAAAAAGGAAAATGAAAGGGAATGTGATGAACCACTGATGAATGAATCCCTGGAGTAAGAGAGATATTCTATAGAGGGATATAGGAATTTTATAACATATATAATTTATGAAGATTTATAGAGATCACAATGTCTCAGAAAAAGGGAAAATTTCAGATTATGAAAATTATGAGAACCAGAGTTTTTAATTAAAAAGGCACAGTAACAGAATTTTTAAAAAGAAGATGTCAAAGAACAAGACAAGTCAAAATGGAGGAAATGAAATGCAATTCTGCTTGACACTTAGAAATAAAAATTCAAAACCTAGGGAAAGAGAGCAGATGGCAATTAATTATTTCTTTATTAAAGCTTTTTATTTGTATAACATATGTATGGGTTGTTCCTCAGCATTGATGTTTACAAAGCTTTCCATTACAACTTTTACCCCCAGTCCCCTCCCTCTCCTAGATGGCAGGAAGTCCACTACATGTTAATAATGTTGAAATACTTGATAAGTTGTGCAAGAAAAATCCTATCTACAAGAAAAAAAAAAGAACATGAGAGAAAGGAAACACAACACAAGCAAACATCAATAGAGAGCACGGAAATGTTATGTTGTGGTCTACATTTCATATCCCTCTCTCTGGGTGTATATGGTTTTCTTCACTGAACAATTGGAACTGGTCTGAGACAATCCTTTTTTGCAGAGAGCCATGTCCATCAGAATTGATCATCATGTAATATTGTTGTTGCTGTGTATAATGATCTCCTGGTTCTGCTCGTTTCACTCAGCATCAGTTCCTGCAAGTCTCTCCAGGCCTCTCTGAAATTGTCCTGCCGGTCATTTCTTACAGAGCAATAATATTCCATAATATTCATATACCATAATTTATTCACCCATTCTCCAATTGATGGGCATCCATTCCGTTTCCAGTTTCTGCCCACTACAAAAAGGGCTGCCACAAACATTCTTGCACATGTGGGTCCCTTTCCCTCCTCTAAAATCTCTTTGGGATATAGGCCCAATAGAAACACTGCTGGGTCAAAGGGTATGCACAGTTTGATAACTTTTTGAGCATAGCTCCAAATTGCTCTCCAGAATGGTTGGATCCGTTCACAGTTCCACCAACAATGTATTAGTGTCCAAGCTTTCCCACAGCCCCTCCAGCATTCATTGTTATCTTTTCCTGTCATTTTAGCCAATCTGACAGGTGTGTAGTGGTATCTCAGTGTTGTCTTAATTTGCATTTCTCTGATCAATAGTGATTTGGAGCAACTTTTCATATGACTAGAGATGGTTTTAATTTCATCATCTGAAAATTGTTCTGTTCATATCCCTTGACCACTTATCTATTGAAGAGTGGCTTGAATTCTTATATATATGAGACAATTCTCTATATATTTTAGAAATGAGGCCTTTATCAGAACCATTAAATGATGATTTCCGAATTTGATGCTTCCCTCCTAATCTTGTCTGCATTAGTTTTATTTGTACAGAAACTTTTTAACTTAATATAATCAAAATTATTTATCTGGTTTTCAATTAAGAGTTCCAGATCTTCCTTGGACATAAATTTATTCCATCTCCACAGGTCTGAGAGGTAAACTATACTACGTTCCTCTAATTTGCTTACAAAATCACTCTTTATATCTAGATCATGAACCTATTTAGATCTTATCTTGTTATGTGGTGTTAGGTGTGGGTGAAGCCCTAATTTCTTCCACACTAGTTTCCAATTTTCCCAGCAGTTTTTGCCAAATAGTGAATACTTATCCCAAAAGCTGGGATCTTTGAGTTTATCAAACACTAAGTGTTAGTTATCACCTATATTGATCAACTGCTCTATTTCTTAGCCAGTATCAAATGGTTTTGATGACCGCTGCTTTATAATATAGTTTTAGATCTGGTAGAGCAACGCCACCTTCCTCTGCCTTTTTTTTTTTTTTCATTAATTCCCTTGAAATTCTTGATCTTTTGTTCTTCCAAATGAACTTTGCTACTATTTTTTCTAGATGTGTAAAACAATTTCTTGGGAGTTTGATTGGTATGCCACTAAATAAGTAAATTAGTTTGGGTAGTATTGTCATTTTTATTATATTCGCTCAGCCTGCCCATGAGCACTTAATATTTTTCCAATTGATTAGGTCTGATCTTATTTGTGTGGAATGTGTTTTTTAATTTAGTTCATATAGTTTCTGACTTTTCCTTGGCAGATAGATTCCCAAATATTTTATACTATTATCCGTTATTTGGAATGGAATTTCTTTTTGTATCTCTTGCTGCTGAAGTTTGTTGGTAATATATAAAAATGCTGATGATTTATGTGGATTTATTTTGAATCCTGCCACTTTGCTAAATTTGTGAATTGTTTCTAATAGTTTTTTAGTTGAGTCTCTAGGGTTCTCTAAGTATACCATCATGTCATCTGCAAAGAGTGACAATTTGGTTTCTTCAATACCTACTCTAATTCCTTTTATCTTTTTTTCTTCTCTTATATGGCAATTGATTAATAAAAATATATCAAGTTAAAATAATTGAAGATATCATTTATTGCATTTACAGAGGAAGAGGGCCAATACTAACACAAATTAAACATTAAAATTAGATTAGTGATTTAGATTAGATTAGAATTAAATTACAAGTTTAGAATAGAAGAACCAAATAGAGTAATAAATACAACATAAATATAATAACTTTAAATGTCAGGGTTAATATAACCAAATCAAAAGCAAAAGAATCAAAAATTGCATAAAGAAACAAAACCTTGCAAAATGTTGCCTATGAGAAACATACTTTAGAAAGCAAGACATAAAATAAAAATGAGACACTAGATATAAAAGAAAAAAATAAATATCAAGTGAATCAAAAATATCAGGTATTGAAATCATGCTATTAGAAAAATAAAAATGAACCTTCTTAACATAAAGAGGAAAATTACATTATACTAAAAGGAACTGTAGAAACAAAGTCCAAATCAATATTAAGCCTATAGTTTAGATTCTAATTATTTAGCATCTAATGATTTAAAAGAAAAATTAACTAAACTACAAAAACATATAGACAGAAATATAGTAGTGGCAAAAAGTATCAACACCCTTCTCAATTTTGGTTAAACAAATTATAGAAAATTATAATTATGTAAAAAGCAATGAAGCTCATATTATTTCCAGACCCCAAATTATCTTATAAAATACCTGTTTTCAAAACATCTATTATTGGTTGCAAAATAGTTTTAGCTTATTGGAACAGATTAAATGAGAGAAGCAGAAAGAAATGGAACTCAATAACAGTTTTTGACAAACTAGCAAACAAATTTCTTAGTGAATAAATAACTTCCTATTCAACAAAAACTTCTGAAGAGCCTGAAAACAGCTTGGCAAAAATAATCCTTAGACTGACATTTTACAGAATATTATATAATACATTCTAAATGGATATGTGATTTTAATATTAAGGATAATATCAATAAGATAAGGAAAGAATTTATCTATATGTAATGGTTTGGGGGATATATTATTTTCAATGAAAGGTTATAGCTGTGAGAAATGTTGAAATACTAGTTTTTCACAGTTTTGCAAGTTTTGAGGTAGTGTGGGATAGTGGTACCACTGACAAAGAGGTTTTCAGAATGTGAAAGGTTAAGGAAGGTTAGGATTCATAGAACAATTAACTGATCAACAAAGCCTTGAGCAAGCAAGGAATTGGGGGGCTAGGAAGGCATAGGTGTATTCAGTCAATCAAAAAGAGTTTTGTGGTTTTGAGAAAACAACAAACTTAAGATAATAGTCCATCCAGCCCAAACTAGTGGGAGTCAATGACCTGATTTGACCAAATCACTACTGGGCCTGCTAACTAAGCTAATTGAATATTAAACTACACACCCCAGAGGAGGAGTTTTCTGTCATTTTTGAACATGATGGGGGGCATGTTTTATACCTATTAAGAGGAAACATGTAGTGGGCATATCAGAAAAACTGTAACCCAGATAAAATGTACAAATCCATTCTCTGATGGGAGGAGCTGCATCACATGAGCAAATATAAAAGTTCACCCATTTCTGTCTTCAGTGCTCCCTCTTCCAGAAGAGGAGTGGGCCTGCTTCTAGCCAGAAACGTTAAGATGATTCATCAAGATTCTTCTTTAATAAATTTTCCTTTTAATTGTCTCAAACCAGTTCCAATTGTTCAGTGAAGAAAACCATATACAGCCAGAGAGAGGGATATGAAATATGGCCTATAACATTACATTTTTTTTCTTTTTGCTGAGGCAATTGGGGTTAAGTGACTTGCCCAGGGTCACACAACTAGGGAATGTTAAGTGTTTGAGACCAAATTTGAACTCAGGTCCTCCTGACTTCAGGGCTGGTGCTCTATCCACTGCGCCACCTAGCTGCCCCACAACTTTACATTTTCATGCTTTCTACTGATGTTTGCTTGCATTGTGTTTCTTTTCTCTGATGTTCTTTTTTTTTTCTTGTAGATAGGATTTTTCTTGCACAACTTGTCAAGTATTTCAACATTATTAACATGTAGTGGACTTCCTGCCATCAAGGGGAGGGGAGGGGAGGGGACTGGGGGTAAAATTTGTAATGGAAAACTTTGTAAAGGTCAATGCTGAGGAACTACCCACACATATGTTATACAAATAAAAAGGTTTAATAAAAAAAGAAATGGAAAAAATAAATAAATAAATAAATATTCCTGGATATCTGATTTTCAGTGTCAAGAGTGTTATTCTAACATAGCTAAAGATAATATAGTTAACTTAGTTGACATAAAACTGAAAAACTTTGCATAAACAAATTAATAGCAATTACAGGAAAAGTCTTGAAGTTAGGAAGACTTGAATTAAAAGCCATTCTCAGGCACTTATTAATGTGTGATGTTGGACAAATCATTTAACCTTTGCCTCAGTTTCCTCATCTATAAAATAGGAGTAATAATGCATCTACCTAACAAGGTTATTTTGAGAATTAAATCAGATAATAATTATAAGCACAAAACAGTCCCTGGTACATTCAAAGTCCTATATAAATGTGCTATTATTATTGTTGTTGTTGTTATTAATGAAGAGGAATGGGAAAAGACTTAAAACAGGTAGAACCACCAGCAGGCTATTAAAAGTGTAAGCATGAAATGATAAGGATGGTAGAAATATCATAGGAGAGAAAGGAGCATATTAGTGTAATATTGCAATAGATTGCATACTAAAACATGGGAAAATAGTGAAAAGAGAAGAATAACTGCTAGTTTAAGAGCCTAAGGACCTGGGAGAATGATGATGCCCTTGACAGTTACAGGGAAGTTAGAAGGGAAAGTGTTAGGGGAAAAGATAATGAGTTCAATTTTGAACATATTGAATTTGAAATATCTACTGGACTTTCAGTTTAAGATGCCTAAAAGTCAGATGGAGATATGTGAGACTGAAAGACAGCAGAGAGCCAAGGGAGAGAAAGATAGAAGTCGGAAGTATTAGCATAAGGGTAATGCAGTTAGGTGGCACAATGGATAAAGCACTGGGCTTGAAATCAGAAAACTCATCTTTCTGAATTCAAATCTGGCCTCAAATACTTACTAGCTGTGTGACTCTGGACAAGTCATTAACTCTGTTTGCCTCAGTTTCCCCATTTATAAAATGAGCTGGAGAAGGAAATGGCCAAAAAAAAAAACTCCAATATCTTTGCCAAGAAAATCCTACATGGGGGTCTTGAAGAATCAAATATAACTGAAACAATTCAATAACAATAATTAAATCCACAAGTAAAGTTGTATTAGAGAAGAGAAGACTCACTATAGATGTCATGGGATATCTATTGTCAGAATGTGTGTCCCAGATAGGATTTATTTCTCCCTAGAAGATATGGTCTTAATAGCTAGAAGGAAAACCATAGGAGTATACAAAAAAAGAAAATACAAAAAAGTAAAATAAAATGACAAAAAATAGAGGAAGGTGATCAACAGCATTGAAAGTGGAAGGAATGATGCAAAAATCTTAAATGAAATATTAGCAAAGAAATTACAGCAATTTATCCCCAGGATAATACACCATGACTAAGTAGAATTTATACCAGGAATGCACGGTTAGAATAATATTAGGAAAAACATTAGCACAATTGACTATGCCAATAACCAAACTAACAAAAAAATCATATGATTATCTCAATAGATGCAGAAAAAGCATTTGACAAAATGCAACACTCATTCCTATTAAAAACACTAAAGAGTATAGGAATAAATGGAGTTTTCCTTAAAAATGATCAATAGTATCTATATAAAACTATGTAATGCAAATAAATTAGAACCATTCCCAATAAAATCAAGGGTGAAACAAGTTTGCCCTCTATCATCATTACTATTCAACCTTTTATTAGGAATGTTAGCTTTGGCAAAAAGAGAAGAAAAAGAGATTAAAGGAATTAGAATACATAAAGAGGAAATCAAATTATCAGATTTTTGCAGATGATATGATGGTATACTTAGAGAACCCTAGAGAATCAATTAAAAAAATTACTTGAAATAAAGCACAACTTTAGCCAAGTCGCAGGATATGAAATAAATTCACATAAATTGTCAGCATTTTTATATATTACCAACAAATTCCAGCAGCAGGAGATACAAAAAGAAATTCCATTCAAAATAACTGTCAATAGTATAAGATATACTGCCAAGGTAAAGTCAGGAACTATATGAACATAATTATAAAACACTTTACACAAATAAAATGAGATGTAATCTCTTGGAAAAATATAACGTGCTTATTGGTAGGCTGAGATAATATAATAAAATTGACATTATTACTTAAATGAATCTACTTATTCCATACAATACCAATCAAACTCCCCAAAAATTGCTTCACAGAAATAGAAAAAATTATAACAAAATTCATATGAAAGAACAAAAGGTCGAGAATTTCAAGGGAATTAATGAAACAAAATGCAAATGAAGGTGGCCTAGCTATAACAGACGTAAAACTATATTATAAAGTAGTGATCATTAAAATCATTTGTTACTCACTAAAAAAAGAGTAGTCAATCACTGAAAAAGGTTAGGTTCACAGGACAAAATAGTCAATGACTATAGTAATCTAGTGTTTGACAAATCCAAAGATCCCAGCTTTGGGGATAAGAACTCACTATTTGACAAAAACTGCTGGGAAAAATAGAAATTAGAATGGCAGAAAGAAGGCATTGACTCACACCTTTCACCCTGTACCAAGATAGGATTGAGATGGGTTCTTGATTTAGACAGAAAGAGTGATATTACAAGCAAATTACAAGAACAAAGGATCTGTGGACAAGGAAGGTTTGTAATCAAAGAACTGCAGCTCATTATTGAACACAAAATAGATAATTTTGATTATATTAAGTTAAAAGTTTTTGTACCAACAAAACTAATGCAGACAAAATTAGAAAGGAAACAATAAACTGGGAAAAAGTTTTTACATTCAAGGATTCTGATAAAGGCCTCATGTCTAAGATATATAGAATTGACAAATTTATAAGAATTCAAGCCATTCTCTAAGTGATAAATGGTCAAAAGATATAAACAGGCAATTTTCAGATGAAGAAATTAAAAACATTTCTAGTCATATGAAAAGGTTTTCTAAATCATTATTGACTACAGAAATGGAAATTAAGACAACTCTGAGGTACTACTACACACCTTTCAGATTGGCTAAGAAGACAGGAAAAGATAATGATTAATGTTGGGAGGGGAGATGTCGGAAAACTGGGACACTAATACATTGTTGGTGGAGTTGTGAACTGACCCAATCATTCTGGAGAGCAAATTGGAACTTTGCCAGCAATGTTTCTATTGGGCTTGTATCCCAAAGAGATAATAAAGGAGGAAAAGGGACCCACATGTGCAAAAATGTTTGTAGTGGCAAAAAACTGGAAACTAAGTAGATGCCCATTAGTTGGAGAATGCCTGAATGATTTATAGTGTATGAATGTCATGGAATATTATTATTATTTTATAAGAATGATCAGTAGTATCATTTCAGAGGGGCCTGAAGAGACTTACATGAACTGATTCTAAGTGAAATGAGCAGAACCAGGAGATCATTGTACATGCAATAGCAAGAATATACAATGATCAATTCTGATGGACATGGCTCTCATCACCAATGAGGTGATTCATGCTATTTCTAATGGTCTTGTGATAAAGAAAGACATCTGCACCCAGAGAGAGGACAGTGGGAACTGAATGTAGACCACAACATAATATTTTCACTCTTT
>JAJPUD010027350.1:4621-15639 GCA_023553655.1 Myrmecobius fasciatus | reverse complement strand
TTTTTTTTTTTAAGAAATATGTTTTTTATGTGGGAGAACCAATTTTATGATGGCAAAGAAAGCATTAAGGACCACAAACAATTGGACTGTTCTACACCACTGTATTCCTTGAGAAGTTATCAAAGGTCTATCCCTGTCTAACTATTATTATTATTATTATATAAGAGATTTTTATTTTTGTCTAACTATTTCTTTCCACCCCTGGATGAAATAACAGAATCTGAATTACAGGCCTAAATGGTGCTTTTGAAGACTCTCTAGCCCATCTAGGTCATTTTACAGATGAAAAAAATTGGGGTCCAGAAAGATGATTTGCCCTAAGTCACCCTGATAGTAAGTGTCAGAGCTCAGACATGAGCTCTCCTCTTGTGATTCTAAGTCTGGTCTTGTGAAATTCTGTCTGCACTCCTCTTTGTCAAATCATCCTTCCTGAATTCTGTCTTGAATCCCTTTCATTTTATTTTTCTTTCTCACTAGGCTCTGAAAACTGGAATTCTGGGTATTCATACTTCCATCTCCATCCCGATATCCATGGGGATGAATTGTTCTTCCTTACTCTTTGCTGCATTCCAATACTTGCTGATTCAAAAGATTTACACATAGAGGCAGAGAAATGGATAGAATAACTAACTAGCTATATGACTTTAGGTAAGTCACTTCACATCCTCTCTCAAATTCATTCTGTAAAATGAAAGGACTGGATTAGATGATCCTGTAAGGGTCCCTTTCATACCTAATGTTTTATGACACTTTGACTTTTGGCAAGTCAACTTCCTGCCAAAGCTAACTATCACAAGGGATAAATGAATTCAAGTTGGATGAGTGCTTTGAGATTTTTGAATGAAGGGAGATAATCCTTTAAAAATATTATAATTTTTAGTGTTTTGTGATTAATGGAATAAGGGAAAGCTATGTAAGAATAATGTATGAAGGAATAGAGAGGGGGGCCCCCTCCACTCTCTTTCCTAGGTCTCAGAATGGCCCTCTCTTTTCCTCCCCCAGTCCTAATCCCCCCTATTAAGGCGGCTTTGGGTTTGTTATGACAGCAGCTGAAGGCGGCTGAATCGTTGTGTTTGCTGTGTTTGCTAATTGGGCTGAAGGGCTCCAGTCTGGACATTCTGAAAGGGATCATTGTCACTACTGTATTTACCTTCCTTTGGGAACCTCTAGGGGTGAAGGCTGTTGCTGAGCCCTAGCAGGGTCATTGCACCCATTCCCCTTGCCTTCCTGCTAGCATCCTCCATGAGAAGATGGCTCAACTTTATTGCTTCTGGTGGAGCAAGTGCTCATAGCCTACTACTTATAACACATAGAGAATGCAGTCCTTCACCTTGGATGATCCACCAGTCAGGATCAAGTTATCTGACCAGATACTGGTTAGGGAAAAGTTTAGAAATGAAGGAGAAACTGAGCTTAGATGCCTCCATTTTTATTTCCTCACTTTTTCATTATGTTCTTTCATTTTCTGTTCCCTCCCTCCCTCTAGATTCTGCTATAGGATAATTAACTTGTAGTTATCCTCTCTCCACTCTCATATTTTCTTATCTTCAAATCTTCATCTAGGAAGATTACTTTACTTAAGATACCCTTCAATACTTACTCTTCCTTCCAAAACTTAATCTATAATATTCCCCAGTTCCTCCAGGAGGAATTCACAGCCCTAATTATTCTTGTATTTGATGTTCCATCGAGATGAATTTTCTCTGATCTTTTCCCCCTTTCTCTGTGTTTGTCTATCTGCTTCTGTCTTGTGTTCATTACTCAATTTCATTTATAGCCATAAAATTTAGAACTAAAAGGGAACTTAAAGATCTGTTTTCTGGAAGTAGTAGTAGTGGTTGTAAGTCCTGTCTACCTTACCAGACTGGAGATACCAAGTACTGTATTTTACTTATCAAATTTGGAACTTCCCAAAGGAAGAAGCTGTCTTCCTGATCAATCAAGGAGATTCTCTTTCCTCTTCATTTTAAAATAGAGTTAAAAATAAAGCTTTGCCAATAAGGAGTGAACAGGGACCTTTGAGCAAATTGGAATAGAGATTATTTATATTGAGAGGGGAAGCTTGTGGTCCTATCTCCTTCCTAACTAGGTCAATGTTAGAGAGAAAAAGTAAAGGATGACTTGTATCCTTTCCCTCAGCTCTTGCTTATTACAAATAACTTTGTTTTTTCCCTGCCTCTAGCTTCCTATTTGATTTGGTCTTGGCATTCCTCTTTCTTCTCTTCAATCTGCAGCATAACACACATCTCTGGATCAAGATTCAGCACATTGGACAGCGCTGGGGTGGTGAGTCCATGGACCTTGGAGTTGATGGGGAAAGCTATGGGAAGGTGGGAGGATAACTTCTCTATTTAATCAAGGGCCAAGTCCTCAAATTTCTGAATCTCCATTTCTAGGGTAAGAGAGAATTTTTGTTCAAGTACTTAGGTATTTTACTTAAAGATTCCTAAAATAATGTCAGTGTTGAGATTTTGAGATTCTACAATTCTATGCAAATAAGATTTAGGGGGTATTGTCATTCTTTGTGCTAGAGAACCAGCTTCTGTGTAAAGGAAATATCCCAAGTGGGACTTATAAAGAAAAAAAAAGTTAATGGTATTATGTAGGGGAAACTTTTTCCTGGGAGTGTAAGACCCTAGGATCACAGAGTTTTAGGGCCATGAGTGATTTTTAGATATCATTTAGTCCACTCCCTTGTTCTAGAGATAAGATAATTGATGTCTAGAGAATGTGACTTGCCAAAGACCACACAGTAGATTAGTATTATACCCACCACTAGAACACAGAGAAATTCTCTTTTGTTGTACACTGTAGATGCCTTTGGAATGATCTCCTTCCTTAGGATGTAGGAAGGCAATCTTGCTCCAGACAAGAAGATTTTTCAAAGAGCCTATACACACACCTTTTTGAAGGGGATAGTAGGGATGTGTGTGTGTGTGTGTGTGTGTGTGTGTGTGTGTAAGGGGGGGAGAGAGAGAGAGAGGTTGAGAAAGAGAAGGAAAATATTTTAATTCAGTTCATAAATATGTGTTGTGTAGCTAGTCAAGGAGTAAGGCACGAATGTACAAAAATAGATATGATACAGACCCTCCTCCCACAGAGCTTACAATCTCAATATCTAGAATTATTTTCTTCCATGAGAGAAGTAGAAAATCAGGGTTTGGTAATCATTACAATGGGAAAGATAAATATCAAACTTTCTAAGAGTGGAAAACAGGGCAGAGGACCTATAGAATCTCTTTCCCATGCAGTATCTAAGAGTTTCCTCCTCCTAAGAATAATATTGTGACATGGCAGAGCTTGGAGGCAGGGGGACTGCCAGGGAGGTTCCAAAGGCTTTTCTGATGAGCAAAGGATGCCAGGATGGGGGTGGAGGGGGGGTCACTCAGGCTGGAAGGGAGCCGAGGGGAGGCCTCTGTGTGTGCCTGGGCCTGCCTGACCTCCCTCCCCCCTTCCACCTCAAACCAAGAAACAAAGGACCATTCTCTCCAGGATTTGACGCAGCCGTCTCCGGCTGGCAGTGCCAGGTGGTGGGGTGGCATTCCCTCCTCCCCCGGAACTCCATGCCCATGTCCTCTGGGGGAATAAGGAGCTGGGCATTCCATGCCCTGTTGCCATGGCAGCCCTCCCATACACAAAGAGAGAAAACTTCCACCCCCCTCACACACCATCCCATCCCATGGGAGAATTGGGCCTGAATGGAATCCTCCAATGGAAATCAAGAGCTTTCAGCTACCATATTTTCTGATATTTGACATATGATCATAAATAATCTGTACTCTCCAATAAAATCAAGGGGTTGCATGCCTCCATGACCATATTCCCCTGTTAATCCCCTTAGTTACATAGATGCTTAACCTTAGAGGAAAGGACTTATGCCATTCCAAACCCCTCGTTTGTGTGAATGGTTCCCCATTCTCAGCGCTTAGTCCCACCCACAGAGCCATGGGACCTTCTCCGATGAGGAACTGAGGTCTAAACTTCCTATTCCCCAGACATGGTGGACACCTTATTTTTAAAGGGGACAGGCTGTGAGAAAGGAGAAGAGGAGGCCATTTCTCCGCCCTCCATCTGCACCCACAGCCATCACTCATTAGGCATTCTGCCCCCTCCTTCCGCTCGTTAAGCCTGATTTGCATGCATTTGCATAATGAAGCTCATTTGCATTCCAGGAGGCTCATAGTGGGAGCCAGAAAAGGGGGGGGTGTGGCAAAGAGAAAAAAGGGGAGAGATTTTGTTTTATAAAAGCTGAGGGGGGAGTAGGCAGGGAAAACAACTCACACTACTGTCTTTCTTCCCTCCCTCCCTGTGATGGACACAAACACCAAATAGGGATGCCAAGGGACCGACTTTGTTCTCCCTTTTTGTTTTCCCCTCTGTAGCCCTGACTTCACTGCCGCCCTCCCACTTTGATGGGTACAGAGGTGGGGAAGAAATGGGCAGGAATAGAAGGCTAGAGGTCTTTGGAGAGGGCAAAGAAATAGGAGAGAAGACATAGGCAGAAGGCCACCATCTTAGACAGCTGGTGCCCATAAAATGGCCGACTGTGAGTGGGTGTGGGTCTCCAAGGAGGCTCTGGTTTTCAACCTAACTATGCAGGTAGGACAATAAGAAGGATCCTCTGGAAGCCCCTGAGGTAAGGGAGTTTTTGACAATCCTTCTGACTGAAGAATTATAAAAAGAAAATGGAGAGGAAAAGGAGAAAGAATCCAAGAGCAAGGAGGGAGGTAGGAGAGGGGCTAGGAAGCTAGAACTTAGAGAGGAGAGACTGAGGGTGTTCTCCATTTAGGTGAAAAATGGGGTAGACAAACCTATTGTTTTACACTTTGCATTTGGCTTCCAAGACCACTGAATGTCCACTCTCAGAAATATTAATGAGGCATTTGGGTCATTTAATGCCATCATATCCATAGCTAAGAGAACTGTGGACATTCTAGGAACTGGTGGTTGGATTGTTGCATGTGGTCAGCATGTAGTTTTCAAAGTACTATCTTATACTGGGGAGAGAAAAGGACCAACGGGAGCTTTCAGTCTGATAGGGAAACCAGAATACCTTCTCCATTTTCTCCTATTCCAGGACACTGTAAGAAAAACACAAAGTCAAGGCACTTCACTTGGCTAGACAGAGTTCTAGGCAGCAGTGTTGCAGGTGTGGTTGATTGAGGAGTGATTGGGAAACACAGAGCCAAGAAAAGACTTCCTGGAAAAGAGCTATATCTCTGGGAGGATGGTGAGAGCTAAAAGTGGAGAAGATCAGTGAGGAAAACAAGGAAGAGGAATGATTCAGACCATTTGAAGCTCGTAGTAATGGTGTGGGTAAAAGTGATTTTAGTCTTGTTGGTAAGAGCTTAGTAAGTATGGAATTGAATTGAATTTGCCCAACAGAAGAGAAGGTGATATTGGAGGCTCATATTGTAGACTGAGGATGGGCTAGGAAGGACAGTAAGGGGTATGGGATAAACAGAAGTGAGAACAAAGATGACCCTGAAGTTTCAAGTTGAGATGACTGCCAAAATTCTTCAAAAAGTAGTCAGTCTATTTATCATTGCTTCCATTTCCCCTCCACTTTTGGACTCCTTGAAATCTCCTATCATTGTGCTGAATCTACTCTTTCTAAAGTCACTGTTAACCTCCTGATTGCCAAATATAGATGACTTTCTTTAGATTTCCTCTTCAATTTGCAATCTTTAATACTATTCACCACTCCCTCCTTTCTGAAAGTTTTCAGTAATATTATACTATCATGATATTCCTCATTCCTATCTGACTGATCCTTTGGCTCCTTTGTGGCACCTTTCCCCTATCATCCCTTAAGTATTTGTATCCCTTGAAGCCTCTCTGTCCTTATACTCTTCCCTCTCTACACTCTCCTTTGTCAACCTTAATAACTTTTGTGGTTTCAACAACCACCTCTATCTTAATAATTTTCTCTTTAATTCTCCTGAGCACCAGACCTACATCTCCACCTGCTGTCTCCACAGAGACACCTATTTAGAACTTCTAGCTCAATATACAGCATATTGGCTTTTCTTCCAAACCAGCTTACCTTCTTAACTTCCTCTACCCAATCAATACCACAATCATTTGATGGGTTGTTGAGGCTTGAAACCTGAGTTGATTTGACTTCCTTTCTCTTTCGTGGACTGAAAGAAGCAACCAAACCCCTTGAACAACCAACTTCTTTTGCTTTCCATTTCCTTTTTTCTTTAAAAAAATTATTGATGCATTTTGTCTCTATATCACATTTAATTCCAAATATATCATATTTTCTTCCCCTTTTCAGAGAATCATCCTTGTAACAAAGATTTTAAGAGGAAGAAGAGGGATAAAAATCAGTTAATCAAAGCCAGCCTTCACCTCCGCTCTGACATTATGTGCAATATTTCACATCCATGATCTTCTACTTCTACAACAAAAAGGAACAGGTACATTTTCTCAACCCTTCTCTTGGACCAAATTCCATCACTATAATTGCATAATATTCCATTTTGCTTTTCTTTTGTTTATTCCATTTACATTATTGTGGTCATTTATATTGTTTTTTGGTTCTGTTGACTAAAAGCTGCTTTAATTTATGTCTTCTAATGCTTCTCTGAGTTTTTCATGTCCATCTAATAAAGAAATGATGCTCTATTTAACATAGTTAATATGTATTAGACTACTTGCCATCTAGGGGAGGGGGTGGGAGGAAGGAGAGAAAAAAATTGGAACAGAAGGCTTTGCAAGGGTCAATGCCGAAAAATTACCCATGCATATGTTTTGCAAATAAAAAGCTTTAATAAAAAATAATGCTCTATTACATTCATGGTACCACAATTTGTTTGGCTAATGCCACAATTGATGAGCATCTACCTTGTTTCCAGCTCTCTGCTATCTCAAAAAAACTGTTATGAACATTTTGGCACACATCCCTTCTTTCATTTTCATCATGCTAACCTTTCTCATTGCTTCTCCTTTCAACCACTATAATGCTAATTTGCTAATTTGCCTCCTTGCCTTTAGTCTCTTCCCCTGACATTCATCTCACAGAGGCTATCAGAGTCATCTTCGTCAGGGTCTTCTTCATAAGATCACTCTCCAGCTCAGGGATCACATATTTAAGCTCAACTTTCTTAGCATGGCATTCTAGGTCCTCCATAGTCAGTCCCTAATCCATATTTCCAACTTTCCTTCTTATAAGACCTATATTCCAGAAAGATTAGTGTACCCAATCCAATTCAGTTCTACCAGCATTTATTAAGTATTTACTAAGTACAAGTCCTTGACCTCAAAGAACTTATATTCTGGGGAAACAAAATACATACACAAATAAGTGGATGAAGGATCATATGATCAGAGGGAAAATATTAACTGCTCATGGGAATCATCCCAAATTCCCACTTAACTCACCCAAAAGTCCTACCCTTTTTCCACATCTAGGTATTTGCTTACACAGCACCCCCTACGTAAAGTGTCCTTCCCATATCATTTACCTAGCTGAGTCTTATCTTTCATTCAAGTCTGAGCTCAAGCCCCATCTTGAAAAATAAATCTAAAGCCAAGAGAACTTGAGTTCAAATTCTGGCTCTGCTATTTACTCATTATGTGACCTTGGTCAAGTCATTTTATCTGAGACCTACATATATAATGAGAGGATAGGATTAAATGGCTTCTGACATCCCTCTCCAATTTCAATCTATGATCCTATAACTAGAGGTTCTCTCAGGTCCCTTATGAGTCTATTGCTTCATGAAGCCTTCCTTGTTTCTCCTAGGTATAGAACATCCTCTGAGTTTAAGGTATTTTTCTGTCTCTCATTTGAAATTCACTCTAATGCTGTCTTTTATTATTATTGAACTTTTAGCAGATAACTAGTTTTGTCACTCTGGCTTGTCAATCACCTGTAGGCACTGGGTTTCTAAAGGTCACATTCAGTTTTAAGATTCTGTGATTCATTCAAAAAATACATATATTTATTAAATGTCCATTATGTATGTGAGCTACATATTTAAGCTCCTATGATTTGCACTGATAAAAAAATCACTAAAACAGCCTTGGTTCTTGGTCCAGTAGGAAAGACAAAAAGTGAACGAATAGCTATCATATATAGCAAGTTGTAACAAGAATTTTAGTGGAGGAACATAATAATGGGAGGAGGATGGTTAGAGGAAGGAAAAATAATTTCAAACTGAATGGATTGGGCAAGGCTTTCTCGAGAGGGTAGCATGAAAGCTGAGCCTTGAAGGATAACTAGGATTTCTCCAGGCAGAGGTATGGGTAGAGAATTTTCTAGACATAGATTATGATTCAACAAAAGTCAAAGGTATATCCAGTAAAAAGTGTCTTTTGTGGATAACAATCAGCTCCCATAAGGACGGCTAAATGTAAGAGACAAAGGGACTGAGGAGGGGTGTGTGTGTAGGGAGAACCTATCAGATCCTCCTTCCATCAATTCTTCCTTCCATCCTATCCCTCCTTCCTTCCCTCCTGTCTTCTATCTTCCTTCTATCCTTCCTTCTATCCATTCTTCTTCCTTCCTTCCTGTATTCATTTAATGAAATTAATGAAATGCTAAGCACTGTGAGGAGACACAAGTAACAATTTTTCATCTATAAAATAAGATAAGTGAACCAAATAATCAGGTCCCTGATATTTCTAAAAGAAAATTCTGTGTAGTTGTATAAATATAGTTCAAATGAAATGTGTAAACACAAAGGAGATAGAGAGTTGAGGGACTATGAGAATGAGGAAAGGCTTCAGACTACCTAGAGAATGGTGTAGAGTTGGGAAGAAGTAGAGGGAGATTGTCTAGGGAACAGCCTGTATAGTGACCCTAAGGGAAAAAATGTGGCCAAAGAGTCCAAAAGTTGGAATCTCAGAGGATCCAACAAATAAATAATATTTCCTATCCACATTCTTCCTTAGGCTTCCCTCAAGTTCTCTGCTTCTGTACAAAATATTGTTTATGTAAGTTACTCTCTTAACTCTGTTAGAGGAAAGTTTGGGGAGAAGCCATTAGAAGAGATATAAGAAAAGTCTACTCTGAAAAGCATGATAGAAGGGAAGGAGCCCTGAATTCAAAATCAGAGAACCTGAACTCAAATTCTGATTGCTAATTCCCAGCTATGGGCAGCTGAGTGGCTCAATAGATAGAGCACTGGGTCTGGAGTCAGAAAGACCTGAATTCAAATGTACTTACTAGCTATATGACCCTGGGCAGGTCACGTAACCCTGTTTGCCTCAGTTCCTCATCTGTAAAATGAGCTGGGAGAAAGAAATGGTGAACCACTGTGGTATCTCTGCCAAGAAATCCCCAAATGGGTCATAGTTGTACACCAGTGAAAAAAGACTCAGCACCAATTTCTAGCTAAGTGTCCTCAGGCAAGTCTTTACTTCCTTAGCAGTAAAATGAGAGGGCTGGACCTGAGGGTCTCTGGGGTCTCTTCTAGATCTGTGATATTGTGCTCTCCTGAGATCTCTTCCAGCTTTAAAGACCGTCATCCTATAATTTATCTGGTCCCAGCCAAAAGAGGCTGTCTGGTGCCAGCTCTGCTGCCTTTCTATTTCTTCCTTTGTTCTTTGTGACCCCTTTTCTCTGACCCCTTGTCTCTAAGCATTAGTGGGCTTCATTTTCTCCCTGCCATGGAGTTCTGCCACAGATTAAGAATGTCAGAGCTGCCAGGAACCTCAGAGATTTTCCACATATAGAGAGGCAGCTTGTGGCTCTGCAAATAAAGTGATGGTCCTGGAGTCTGGAAGTCCTACATGCAAATCTAGACTCAGTCTGACCTTTGTCTGACTCAGTTTCCTCAATTGTAAAATGTAGATGATAACAGTACCTACTTTGCAGACTTGTAGTAAGCATCAATTGAGATAATAATTATGAAACACTTAGCATGGTATCTAGCACATAACATGATATTCCCTTCTCAGTTCACCTACAAATGAGGGAACCAAGGTTCAAAAAGGAAGGGCTCATGATTTTGTGAAGTTTGATGAACCACCCTTTTCTCCCAGTCTTTGCTCTATGTCTTCTGAGAGTGGCTTTCTATTTTTTCCTTTGTGTCTAGTACCCTGTACAAGGTGTTGTGACATGTACTGGTCGGTGACACAGCTTTACAGAAGCAAAGCTAGGGCGAGAAGGAGAGGGTGGTAGACAGGTTGGCTATGGTCATTCAAGGTGTTGTTGAGTAATTGAGCAACAGGATAAAAAGTGTTTGAGAGTTTTACTTCTAGCAGCTGGAGGGATAGAGACAGGATGGAGCTGAGTGAAGACCACTGAGGACATAAGATTCTAGGTGCTCAGCAAAGGAAATTAAGAAGTAATTCATCAGTTCTTTATCCCTTCTGGTCCTTTCTATTCTACTTCTTCCTCTCCCTCCCCTATCCCCAATGTCTTCCAGAGTTCATTACACCAACCGTTTTCACCTTTCCTTATATTAAGAGGGATAATGATTAAGTAGTGGCAGTAGTGGAGGTGATGGGGGTGGTTGGGAAGATGGCCAGGAATATTAGAATACAGCAGGGGGGTATTCCTCTCCTGCCTTTTTCCCCATCCTTTGTCCCATCTGGGCAGATTTTCTCCTTTCCTACAAGTCCTGCAAGTCCTTCATCTCTGTACTCTCAGAGGAATCTAAAGCCTATTGGGGTAGGGAGAGGGCAGGGGAAGGGGAAGCAATGAAGAAAGGACACAGATTGTCTCCATCTTGAAGAAATTCAAGATGGCACCTCAGAATCAAGACTTGTAGACCCAGGAGGCCATTTTGTGACTCTGAGGAGCTGACTGTGTGGCTCATTTAGGATTTGAACTGAATTCAAATCTATTCATATCCCTTCTGTACCCTGGGCCAAGGGAGTTGGATATGGAAGGTCTTTTGTTTCTAAGCAGGAACCCCATGTCATGTGGCTTCAAGAGCCAGGATTGGGAGGGGGGAAGGGTTTGGCATCAGACCATATAGATAGCAATGGGGCATCTGAGCCTAGTTGGGGAGGGCTAGGCTAGGACTGGCATATGGAAGGAGAGATGTGGGCACAGGGGG
>JAJPUD010027349.1:0-15639 GCA_023553655.1 Myrmecobius fasciatus | reverse complement strand
ATCCTTTCTTTCAACTCAACACACAGTTATTAATGGCTTACTGGATGCAGAGCACAATATTAGACACTGAGGAGTTAACTACAAACGTTAGCTAAGGTATGGTGCCTGCCTTCAAGAAGCTTACAGAAAAGAGTTTTTTCTTTGATATTCATCTTGCCTGAATGGATAAGTGTTTGAGGCTGAATATGAATTCAAATTTTCCTTAACTCCAGGCCCAGTATTCTATACACTTCAACACTAAGATGCCCCAGATCAACTAACTTATTTAGAGTCACATAGCTAATAAACAGCAGGGACATACAAGTATACACACAGCACGAATTCAATAAATATTACTGAACTAATTAAATCAGTGACTGAGGTGAAGAAATAATGCAATGATGGAAAGGAATGGGAAAGAGCTGTGAGTGGGGGTGAGCTTTAAGGTAAAAAAGAGGGTCAGGGACAAATGAAAAGGTGACCTGGTGATTGACAGGTAAGAGCAGGAATAACGCTTAACAGGACCGGAGAGAGGGAAGGGGAGCAAGGATCTGGGACTCACGAGCGCTTCGGGAAACAGAGGGGTTTCCTCTTACCCGCGATTAGGCCCCTTGGGCACGAACCAAGGCCCGGCAATCCCGATAAGGCCCCAGAAAGTGGTGAAGATAATCACGGGGACAGCGAAGGAATGAGCCGTCATGGCCGGAGCGGGCTGGAACCAGATGGAATATTCAGGGACACGTTAGAACGGAGGGGGCCCGGGATGGGATGCAGGGCTGGGATAAAAGCAGAACCGCAGCGTTGGATTTCTCTGCCTTTGATTAAGCATACAGATTTAAGAAATCAGCAAGCGCAGCATACGGAAGCATGCGCAGTAGTCGTCCTCAGCCTCAGGCTGAGAGAATACCAGGAGGTTTTTAGGACCTAGGTGGGATTCGCGATATTGGTCCCTTCTTCAGCCTTCAGTTTCCCCAGGCATGCCTGGCAAGGACCGAGCAAAGGAGAACCCTGGACAGCGACTGCTGGAAATGTGGGGTGGGGTCGTGGGAACAAGGTGGGAAGGAGGAAGAATAAAATCTGCTTGGATTCTGATTCTTCTTCTCCAGATAGGATTAAATTATCTCACTTTTTCTTCCTTCTTTTCACAGAAATCACGGCATGTTGTATACCTAAAAGCGATCTCACACGGGCATCTTCATTTTACAGATAAGGAAACCGAGGTCCAGAGGGATAAAATGCCTCGTCTGCCGCTGCACAATGCATAAGTTCAAAAGAGTGACAGATCTGGCGGCAGAAGATCTAGGTTCGACTTCCAGTTCTGCTACATTTTGTGACCTCGGGCAAGATATTTCCAGTCTTTGATTCTCAATTTCCTCATCCGTAGAGTGAATGGTTTGGACTAGATCCCGTGATCCTCTGATAAAAATGACAGACTTGGCAACTGAAACCTGCTTGCTATCCAGTCTTTATTCTGGTGCCTTTTCCAAATTAATCAACGAATAAACAATTTACTAAGCGCCTACATTGTACCTATCACCGTGCAAGATTCTGGCGGAGATACAAAATTTAGACAAAACGTGACCCTAAACTTCACTTTCAGATCTAGGAGAGAAATAAAGAGCTAAGCACTCCTAACTACAATTCACAATATTACTTGATTACAAAACAAGTTTCTCGGGGACTCGGAAGAGGAAGATTTTTCGTTTGGTTTTGGGAGGTTTGGGGGAGGGGTGTATGTTTGTTTTTTACCGAAGGGAAGAAGGGGGAGGATCAGCTGGAAGCTTTCCGGAAGAGATGAAGTTTGAATTGAGCATTAAAAGGTGTTGCAGGGGCAGTTAGTTGGTGCAGTGTATATAGAGCAACAGTCCTGAAGTCAGGAGGACCTGAGTTCAAAAGTGGCCTCAGACACTTAACACTTCCTAGCTTGTGTGACCCTGGGCAAGTCACTTAATCCCAATTGCTTCAGTGGGGGAAAAGACTCATGCAAAGGGGAAAATGAAAGGGATAGCATGAGGATCAGTGTTGACCTCCTAGCCTCTTCTTTCCATTTGGCACAACGTGCCTAGAGAACCCCGGCTGCAGGAGCACACCGAAGTCAATTGCATTCTCTTCTGGCAGTCGTTGCCCCGCCCGACATCGGTTCCTTGTTTATGTTCTCTCCGAGACACCCCTTTTAGTACATCACATCCCTTCCTCCTATCTAAGCTAACTTTAGAGAAGGCAGAGAAAAAGCTTTTCTCCTTGTCCCTGTTTCAGCTGTTCCACTCCGGCCCCGCCTCCTGGCCCCGGACCTCTGAAGGCAAGAAGGGTGGCCAGTGGGTGTGGGCGCCTCTGGGAGTGGCTGCCAAGTACTACAAGTCCCACAAGCCACCAGAGGCGAACTGAGGGAGTGGGAATAGGCAGGAGCCGCCCAGGTCTTTCAACAGTCACAGCCTATTGGTCCACTCCAGAGCAAGAAGGATGCTCTTAAATCCTGTCTCCTCCAGCATCTTCTAGTCTGGTGTCAGATATGATCTCCACCCTTACCCCGTCTCTTATCCTGGGCCCAATCCTGCTGTCCTTCTCCGGCTAAACCCTTCCCACCTACTAGTTGCTTTCCTTCGTCCTCTACCTCCTTTTTTCTTTGTCCTTCAATCTCCATATCACTATTCTATTCCGCCCTGAGTCCTTGAGGTGCGTGTAAGCTTCCCAGCCAGCCCCGTTTGATCCAGCACCTACCACAAGCCAGCCGAAACAGAGGGCCGGGAACAGGCCAGGGTCCAAGCTTCAAGCCAGTCGCCTGTCTCCGGTGTCAGGAAGAACTTCCAATGCTTCAGCTGCAGTGCATGCAGAAGAGCCCCGGCCCAGGGTGGGTCTGGGGCCAGAATGCAAGCTGGGTGTCCGAAGGGTTCTCTATGAAGGTAGGACTTCCTGCCCAATCCTCGAGGCAAGTCCCGGGACCAAGAGAAGGCCCAGCTTGGAAAGAGAGGTGCCTGAGACCAACTGGGGACTAGGCCCTTCATCCCAATGTCTGACCCTGTTCTCTTCGGGGGAGGGGTCTGTCCTAGGACTGAGTTTGAGGCTTCTTCACTATTCGGGCGACAGGGAGCCTGCAGGGTGAGAGGAGTGAGTACAGTACAAGCTCCCTCCTCTGGGTCTTGGGGAACTGGAATCCATCCTCCTCTTCGATAGTTTGCACCAAACTGGTGAGACTGGACTATGATGGGAAGGATGGATAGAAGGAATAAGGGAAAACTTGTTCTAAGGCCTAAAGAGAATTGCATTCCCTCTTTTCTAGTGTTTAGGATTTGTAAACCACAAGCAGGTGGGATAATCTAGGTGGCCTGAATATGGTGGTATCACTGTAGTGTCCCCCTTGCAATTATGAGTTAAAGTTGAAAATTAGAGTTGGAAGGGATCTCCACTAAGAGTCAGGAGATCTGGGTTCTAGACCTAGCTCTGCCATTAACTGGCCCCATGACTTTGCTCTCAATGGGCCTATTCCCAAATCTATACCCTGAGAAAGTCAGATTAGATGAATCCCTGATCTCTTTCAGCTCCAAACCCCAAGAATCACAGAGTAGATTGTTAGAATGGGTAGCTGTACCTTCCCCTCCTGCAAAAGAAAATACCAGAACCCTGGAGATTATTTTAAAAGCAGGATGCTGACCTGCCTGCTACATTCCCAAGGTTTAAGATCAGCATAACTTGCCTCATTCCTGATGTTAGATCTACCTCCAAATCTCAGTGGGGAAATTTGAGTGTCCATATAGCAAGAAAACATCATTACACATAGTATATGCACTAGCTGCTGTTTTCCATCGACAGGGTTGGATTGAAATAAGCCACCCAATTCTGTCTGGCTCTTATGAGTTTTACTAATGTCTTTCACTTCTGCTTTACATTCATTTTCCATTATTTCCTTTCCCTACCTATCAAGCCCTCTCTTGTAACAAAGACTAAAAACACAAATAAACAATTCAGCAGAACCAACCAATATCAGTGCATAGTACCACTTTCTTCTTCCTTCAGTTGTCAGTGATCCAGCCCACCCCACCCAATTATTTTGTATTTTATTTTGTTTTTACTTATTTGTAGATAGATAAATATAGACCTATAGTCTAAAATCTGTCTTTTGGAAGAAAAAACAGGCAAACAGGCAGAGAGAAGAGAGAATATAAGAAAGAGATCTCTTTCATGTCCCCATATAAGCTTCTTAAGAACAGGATCTGTTATATTTTTTTTGTTTTTGTTATCCCAGTGTTTGTCACTTAATGCCATTGAATTGAATTGAAAGCATATGAAACATTCCCCTTCACAGTACCCCAATCTTCCACAAAAAGATATAATTTTTTTATCTCTTTTCCTGGGCAAAGCTTAGTTTTTATGATTATACAATGTTCTGTTTCATTTTATTATTCTTTCCATTTATATTACTGTACTCACTACATGTTTTTCTGATTCTGTTTACTTTACATTATGTCAGTTCATTCTGGGGTTTCACTGAAATCATTATTCCTCATTTCCTAACCCATAAGAACATTCCATCATGTTGTATACCACAATTTGCAAACCACATTCTCTTGTCCACATTCTCTTGTAAGAACCCCATCATTCACTTAATAAATATTTATTGAGTGCCTTTTATAGGAAAAGCTCTATGAAATATATAAAGACAAAGTATCTACTTCTTACGTAATTTACTATCTGATAATGGAGATCAGACAGGGATATGATAAAAATGGCACACATTTCTATAGGTTTTACAATGTGCACTACTTGAAACAAACAGCTTTCTGAGACAGATGATAGAAATATTATCCTTTTTACATATGAGGAAACTCCAGCTCAAGGGAGGTAAAAAGAATTTATATAACTAGTTAGTCCTGAACCTGAAACTCCTATTCAAGTTCAAGATTCTTTCAACTAATTCTGCCTCTGTAAAGTATGAGGCAAGCGCTATATTATCACAGAAACAACAAATAATAAAGAAAAGCAATGTGGGATAATGGAAAGAACCTAGGATGTTTGAAGCCCAACTCTGACATTTCTGTCACCAGTAACCACTGACAAGCCATTTCTACTTCTTGATCTTTGGCTGCCTCATTTATAAAAAGAGGCCAAAATTGCATATTCTGCCTCACAAGGTCATTGAGATTCTCTGAGTCTATTTCCCCGTTTATAAAATGGGGTTAATAATGTTTGTACTACTAACTTCATAGTATTAGTGAGATTCTCTGTCCTCATCTGTAAAATAGAGATCATAATACTTTTGCTACCATCTTCACAAGGTTATTTTAGATTTCTGTGAATAAGGACAGTACTTTATAAACTTTAAAATGTGTTGTGGAAATTTGTGCTATTATTTTTGTTAGCAATTCAGAGAAAAGAATGTTTGCTGTGTACTGGAGTGATCTGAAAAGGCTTCATGGCCAAGAGTGAAATGCTGGCCCTTAACTTCACATTTAGAGCACAGTCTTCTTAAGTGATTTCATGATAGGAGCATCTTCTCAAAGTATTTCAATTTGCATTGTTTTGAACTCAGGCCACTAATAGTCTAAATGAATAGAAATCTTAGAAAAGGAAATGGGTTGGCCAGCTGATAAAATTGCTTGTCTTCTAGGAATTATTCTGGATTATATCCAATAGCCTCCATGGGACAGATGGCCTAGGTTAGGGGATAATGCAAAGCCAGGTTGCTTACTCCTTTGAGATCATGAGCATGTCTTTATGCTTCAGGTTTTTTTCACCTATAAACTGAGATTGAATGAGATGATTCCTAAATTCTTTACTAGCTAAATCTAAGATCTTATTATTGAGGCAAGAATCCATGGGATAAATTTCTGAGTCTAGTTTCAAGAGAAACTTTGTTCCTATAAACTTGAGTGCTCTATAGTATCAGAAGATGAAAGCTATGTTAGTGTAGTTTCCATTTTGTCTTAACTTCAAATTTAGAGGTATTAAATATATTACAATCAGCTCATCATAGATGCCTGGTTACATGTGATTCCTTTGTTCCCTTTAGATATTCTCTACTCTGCTTTTAGCTATAATTTTCCAAATTTTGCATTATGTTTATTATCTTATTCTTTTGGAAGAAGATGGATATAAATCCTAAAATAATGAATGGAGGAATAAAGTCATTGCTAGAATCAGGTAGCCTAATTTCTATCTCCCAGGACCCAGGAGCACAACTTTGTTAAGTGATTTCATGATAGGACCATCTTCTCATAGTATTTCAATTTACATTGTTTTGAACTCAGGCCACTAATGGTGTAAATGATTAGGAATCTTAGAAAAGGAAATAAGTTGGCCAGCTGATAAAATTGCTTGTCTTCTAGGTAATCCGTTCATTATTATTCCATCATAGTTCCTGAGCAGAGGTTTGGATTTGAGGAATGAGCTCTGGGAAGAGCCTGGAGAAAATAGCTGATGGATGGATAGAAAAGAACCCTGGCTGGCAGAAGCTGTTGGGACAATTTCACTGTGAGGGATCTATTGTTATTTTATACCTTCAGATAGGCACTTACTACTAATAGAATTGCCCCTGTTACCCTTAATGGTGAATGTTTCTGATTGGTTGATCAGTAGAAGTTACCATGATAGCCCTCATTCAATGTAACCTGATATAACCATCATTTGTATCCATATTCATTAATTTTCTAAAAATTATAAAAGTAAGGGCAGCTAGGTGGCGAAGTGAATAGAGCACCAGCCTCAGGAAGTCCTGAGTTCAAATCTGGCCTCAGACACTTAACACTTCCTAGCTGTGTGACCCTGGGCAAATCATTTAACCCCAATTGCCTCAGCAAAAAAGCAAAAAAAAAGTATGAAAGCAGAAAGCCTTTAAAATAAGACAGTTAAAAGGAGAGAAAAAGTTTACAGAACTGAGTTCTGCAGAGAGACATGTTAAAATTCAATTGAATTTTCCTGATTCTTCCCAAAATATAGGAGCCCCAGAATCACTGCAGGGGGTTGGAAAATATGCTTCAGACTCATGGAGGTTCCTGGATATCCTCTCTAGGGACTTTGTCCAGAATGACAGCAGTGCAAAGTGGTTAATGTCATTGCAGATGCCAGTAACATTTGAGGATGTGGCTGTCTACTTCTCCCAGGAGGAGTGGGCAGTGCTGGACCAACAACAGAAGGAGCTTTACCAGGACATGATGAGGGGAACCTATGAGTTGGTGACTTCAATGGGTGAGGGCATTGATTACTTGCTTGGTAGCTGTCCAGTGAGGAATACCCAGGTGTGTGGGGTCAGGGAGCCTAGAGTCACAAATTTCCCCAAAATCCCTGAAGGCTCAAAACAGTTCAAAAAGGGTTCAGAACCTGGTCTTGCCCTCTCCTTAGTTGGGCTTTTTCATTCTGGGGTCAGGTAGTAGAAGTGAAAAGAACAATGGGTTTCTATTCAGAAGACCTGAATTCAAATCTGAGCTCTTTTGTTATTTTTGTGTCCATGGACAACCAATATGACATCTTTGGATTTCAATGTCACCTACAAAATGGGAGGGGGTAGAGGATCCCTAAGGTCTCTTACAGCTCTAAGGCTTACTGTGTCAATGTAACCCCCTGCATTTTATGCAACCCCACAAATTCATGTTGATGCCCTAGTACATCAGCCTTTCAAGTCAACAGCATGTTTCTCATGGTGAGCCCAATTCACTACAAATGTGCATTTCAAGTCAGATTTCATAAATAAAATCTGAGATCTATATTTCTACCTATGTGATTACAAGATACATTCTCAACCAGCTTTCTTTATGCAGGGTATCCTGCTGCCAAACCAGAGATTATTTGTAAAATTGAACAGAAGGAAGAACCATGGATGAAGGAATCCCAGAATGATAGAAGCAACTTGAATTACCACTGGGGTGAGTCTCATGTCAGTGTCAATCACTGCCCAGATCTCTGGCTTTCTAACTTTATCTAATCAGTTTGCATTCTCCTTATCTGCTTTTGTTTCTTTTCAAATTTTTTTTTCTCACAAATTAATCCAGCCTTCCTAGTTTGGACTGGGATTGGAAAAATGCAAAACAACTCTGAGGTACTACTTCATACCTCTTAGAAATGTTGTGCTGGAAGGGATAAGAAAAAATATTTATATTAATGTACTGTTAGTGGAGTTGTGAACTGATCCTATTATTCTGGAAAACAATTTGGAACCAAGCCCAAAGGACTAATAAAACTGTGTATACCCTATGGCCCAGCAATTATCACAACTAGGTCTATAATCCAAAGAGAAAAAAGGAAAAGAACCTATATGTACAAAAATAAATATACTAGTTCTTTTTGTGGTGGCAAAGAACTGGAAAT
Source organism: Myrmecobius fasciatus (assembly GCA_023553655.1). NCBI lineage: Eukaryota > Metazoa > Chordata > Mammalia > Dasyuromorphia > Myrmecobiidae > Myrmecobius > Myrmecobius fasciatus. Next base: position 7,365 of record JAJPUD010027349.1, on the reverse strand, counting down.
TCAGGAGATGCCCATTAATTGGAGAATGGCCAAACAAGTTGTGACATATGATTGTGAAGGAGTACCATTGTATTATAGAGATGACAAGCAGGCAGATATCAGAAAAACCTGGAAATACCTAGATGAACTAATACAAAGTGAAGTGAGAAGACCCAGCAGAACACTGTATACAGCAATGATAATATTGTAATGATGATCAACTGAAAGACTTAGCTATTCTGATCAATACAATGATCCAAGAAAATTCTAAAGGACTTATGATGAAAAATGCTATCTGCCTGCAGAGAAAGAACCAATGAACTCTGTGTGCAAATTGAAGTATCTTTTTCACTTTATTTTTTCTTGTGTTTTATTATTCAATATGGCTAATTTGGAAATGTTTTGCATGACATATATAATCTATATCAAACTACTTGTCTTCTCAGTGGGGAAGAAAGGAGTAGTAGAGAGGGAGAGAATGTGGAGCTCAAAATTAAAAGATAAAGATAAGTAAATAATAAATGTTTAAATAACAAAAAAATTGTAAAAAAAAAAAAAAGCCTAGGACACAGGCTTTCTCAGATAGACAAACTATTAGTAAGGAGAGTAAGCTAGAAGAAGGATAAAGCATGAAGAGTCCATGTGTGGAGGGGGACCTCCCACTTCTGATGACTACAACTGTCTTTCTGAAAATGTCATCTTGCTGGTCTTACTGATCCTATCTCCTGGAACTGAATGTGTATGGTCCCTGTGCTTCTTCTAGTCCTTGTCTTAGCTGAGTGGTGCTTTGGAGTCATAGTAAATACATAGGTCTATACAGCAAGAATCAGATTAAAATGTCATTAGGAAATAATTAGCAAAATATAGTATAACACAGATAATTTCAGTATGAGGTTTTCAGAGTCAACATGTGACCTCATTTTTATTTGACACTGCTGGTCTAGACTGAGCATTGCATCTTCTAGGTTCCTCCTTTGGATGAGGGGGAGGAAGGTTGAATGGGGAGGGGAGGTTACTAGAGTCATCTCAACCCTAGGAGATAGTGGTTCTAGTATATAAAGGCAGGCTGATAGCTCTTTGGTCATAAGCTAAAATAAAACAAAATAAAATTTGCAACCCAAACTTAGGTGTTTCCTCCATGACCCCTTTATGAACAGTGGACATCATAGCCTTCCTCTACAGATAGCATTTAAGCTAAGTTAGATCATTCTTTGATACTCCCAAGAATTTCTCCAGCTTAACTGCAAATTTATTTATCTAGAACTAGCCCAAGTAGGTAAAGTCAGTATTCTTCACCTACCTCGCCTGTATCCATGTCTTTATTATGTGTATCTGTCTGCAGCAAAGCTTAATAACTTTGGTTCAATTTTTGAGGCACTGAAACTTTAATTTCCTTCCACATCAATTCCCTATTGCTGAAAGGTGAGATTAAGATGTGTTTGGTCCTATTTATTTCTTTTTTTTCCTATTTATTTCTTTTCATTAAAATCTAACTGTAGGTATTGTCCCCAGATCTGACTCAGAGCTGCAGCCTTTCTGTTGTTCCACAATTAATGGCCCTATCTAGATGTGGAGCAAGAAGACTAGAATAGGATACTCTTTATGGGGACTACTCTGGGGCTGGGAGTTAATATTCAATAACAGGAGTACAGTAACATGAATTCTTTTTCTCCTCTTTAGGTTCTAGGAATGGGATCAGAATTGAGAGGGTTAAATATGTTGGAGACAATATGGAAGACCCAGAAATATTTACATTCTTGATGAAGTCAGAGGGTTTTGTCCAGGTCCCTCTAAAGCCTAAACACAGTAGTAGAGAAAAGTCTTGGAAAAAACAGACCCATACAGGAAGGCCTAGTATGCCCCAAAGACTACTGGGAAAAAAGAAGCCCCCAACTTGTGCTGAGTGTGACAAGAGCTTCAAAAGCAACACAGCCTTGATCATCCATGAGCGCAGCCACACGGGAGAAAGGCCTTTTAAGTGCCTTGAGTGTGGGAAAGGTTTCCCTTCCAAGGGGGACCTCAAGAGGCATGGAAAGATCCATGTAGGGAAGCATGATAAAATGAGAGTGATGCTCAAAGATGCCCTTTCAGAGCATGGCCTCCCCAAGCCCAGAAGACCTGTCCCCAGGAAGCCTCATGTCTGCCTTCAGTGTGGGACAGACTTCAGAAAGGCTGGAATCCTCACGAAACACATCAGTGGTCACCTGGCAGAGAGGCCCTTTATCTGTGGGGAGTTTGGCCAGGGCTTCTGCCTCAAGCAGATCTTGGTGTCCCACAGGCGGACACACATTGGGGAGAGGCCCTATCGATGCCCTCAGTGTGGGAAGTGTTTTAGCCAAAAGCATCATCTCAGGAGTCACTACCGAGTGCACACAGGTGAGAGGCCCTTTACTTGCTCCCTGTGTTCTCGATGCTTCAGCCAGCACCACCATCTGGTCAGCCACCAACGCATCCACACAGGTGAGCGTCCCTTCACCTGTGTCAGCTGTGGCAAGAGTTTTAAGGACAAGACGACACTGACCATCCACTGCAGGGTACACACGGGTGAACGACCATACACGTGTTCTGAACGTGGGAAGGCCTGTAGCCAGAAGCAGCATTTGAAAAGCCACCTGCGGGTACATCGAGCAGGGGACCAGCGAATGCTCTCATCATTCCCAGAAGAAAAACCCTATCATTGCAAGACATGTGGAAAGGCTTTCCAGGACAAGAGGATTATGCTGACCCACCAAAAGACCCATGATGAAGAGCCAAGACACTTCCCAGAACTGGGGAGTATGACATTCCAAAAGAAGGGACCACTTCTCTGAGACAATATAGCATGACTATTCATGGATTGCCATGGTAGGCCACCAAAAGAAGGATGGAATGAGATATCTTCAAAGAGCCATCTGGGAAGATTACCATGAGGCCAGAGCACTTGGGAGTTTCCAGGGGAAAATATAGCTCCTTTCCTTCTCTCACAGGATGAGAATGATTAGTTATCCCACAAGGCCAACAGATAGGGGTCTAAGGGGGAAGAAATTCTCCTTTTGACTAATATATTGAAGGCTTTTACCTGGGGGCCAAAGATTAGCAGTCATTAGTGGGGTTCTCCTCCTAGAACAGAAATAAGTTCCTCATGTTTGAGAAGTTGTCACTTGAAGATCCTTTAGAAAGGAAGTTAGAGAGATCTCATTTTTTCTCCACATGTGAAAAATGTGGACAAGATCCAAATAGCCCTCAGCTTGCCAGGTCATTTGAGGTCTGGCTGAAAGAACTGTAATTTATTCTTCTATCAAAAATCCAAATCCACCATCTTTCTTTTCCTGCAGCACAACAGTAGATTCCAAAATCGCTGTTAAAAATCTGGAGTCAAAAATCCTAAATTCTACTCCTAGTAGAGCAAGTCACTTAACCAATCTGGATCTCAGTTTCCTGATTTTTAAATGAGGAAGCTGGACTAAATAACCTATTAGGCTCCTTCCAGCTCTAAATCTATGATCCTGTGATCTTAGATTTTTGTGTGGTTGATTCCAGTCCTATGTTATGAACATTTAAGCGGGATCACAGCATTGACTGATCCTTATTCTTTCATAATAAAGTTTTACCATCCCTACATTTCTAGCTGCCTCTGATGTTCCTTGTGGGCTCATTGCAATTTCCCTAATACATATGATTTATTTACTATATTGTTTCCAGGTTAGGGAGGAGACTTTCAGCACAATGAGTACTATCTGGTACAGGGCAAAAGTTTTTGGATTCAGAGGTAGGACATTGAAAATATAGCGCAAGTTCTTCCACAAAGTATACAACTCTGGGCAATTCACTTTGTTTCTTTGCTAAATGGTTCCTCCCTCTGAGATCTCTTCACTGCTCTACTTTGATCACTTTTGTGGAAGTCAGAAAAACTAGATTAACTTCATGCTGTAATCAGACAAGTGGGTCTGAATTTGAGTTGATTAAGAAGGAACTGATTAAGGAAAGCTAAGCAAGAGGGTGGTAAACTGATTTTGACTGCTGCATATTTAGCCCAGGAAATTCAAGGGAATTATTGCATAATAGAATTTTATGCCCCTTTTCTTTCCTTCTTTTACTTCTTCCTTCCATCTTACTTTTTACTTCTTTTTCCCTCCATTCCTACTATTCTTCCTTTTTACTCCATTTCTTTCACTCCCCTCCTATCCCTGTAACTTTCAGAACCAAAATGCCCCTCCCTCGCCACCACTCCCTTTTGCGTTCTCTCCCATTAAAAAATAACTTCTTACAAAGATACTGTCTTTGTCTCTGGTATTTACATCCACAGCACTTTACCCAAGGTTTAGCGGATGTGCTTTTCCATTCATTTCTCCTATCCCTCTTTTTTCTCTCAATCCTTCCCTTGTCTTCCATCCCTCTTTCTCTATTTCTCCTTTGATCATCCATCTTTTCTCCATTCTCTACTCTTTTTTCGTTCCTTCTATCTCTTCTCTCTTCTCCCACCATTTTGTTTCTTCTCCTCTCATTTCAACCCCAATCTTAACAATTACAAGACAGAACCAATATTGGGTACTAGAGGAGAAGTCCCCACTTGCTGGATTCTTGGGGGAATAGAGATCTTTACCCCAGCCCTCTGTCCCAAGGCTCTCTTCCGGCCCCCATTTCCTCTTTCTTGCTTTTTATTTCTCCCCGTGCTCTCATGCTTATCTGGCTGACTTCTCTTTTGTGATCAATTCAAATCTCCCAGTGGAAAAAGTATTGGATTAGGAATCAGAAGATCTAGTTTTCAGTTCTGAACCTGATACTAATTAGCTGATGGATATTAGACAAGTTTCAGCCTTACCAAACAAGTTTTTTTTTGTTTTTGTTTTTGTTTTTTAACAGAAGAATACAAATAACAGCTATCCTTCGTTCTCCTGGAGACATGAGGTGAGCAGTAAATGATATAACATGTATGAAAGCAAAGGTATTTTGTAAGTGGCAAAGAACAGGTCAGAGGTTATTATTCATTCTAAGGGATTAGGAGCTAACCTAATTTTTCTCCCAGAAACATTTTAAAGAGAAGCCTAAAAAATAAATTACTTTTAGTGGAATACGGGGTATTGAATTTGGTAGGGAAGGAAATATTTAGAGCTTAAGAGAGAACCCTTCAAATGCCATCATATCCTTCACCTTAAGATGAAGTCAACTTCATTCCTCTATTGTTTATTTCTATCCTGTTTCGTTCATCCAAAAGCAGTGCAGGTATGTCATATTTAAAGACCTAACATTCAGGTATACCCTATGTTAATTGGTTTTGAGAAAATCCATCATACAATCCAGTGTTAGAGAGAGAGAATTCATTCCAAAGGTACAGTGTTATAAAAGTGCTCTTTGCTGAAAGGGGTTATAGACACTTTGTGATTTGTACACTGACACCTGGTTATTTTAACAATAATGCCGCAAAATTATTTTGGTCAGAGCAAATTTCTATGGACTTTCCCTTTATATTTTTTAGTTTCTCAATAAATTCACTGTTGTGAATACCATAGGGAAGGGAAATATAACTTTATATAACACTATGTGCCAAACACTGCACTAAGCACTTTACAAAAATCTTATTTGATTCTCACAACAACCTCAAAAAGTGCTGTAGTTATTCCCATTTTACTATTGAGAAAACTGAAGCAGGGGTTGTAATTTGCCTAGGATCACACAGTACAGGTCCGAGATCAGATTTGAATTGAGGCCTTCCTGACTCCAGGCCCAGCACTGAACCCCTAAACCACTGAACAACTCAGCTGCCTCTATCCTTACGTTTTATTCACTATCATTCCATAGTTTGTGTCTCCATTTCCCTCATCCTTCAAAAGGATGATTAATGTTGTGGGGAACAAATCAACTAATTCATGTATGAATTAAATATTTAAATTTTAAAATATTAAACAAGTATAAGATTTGATTTTTATCTAACCATAAGGATAGGGTTCATTGAGCTATCCATACTTTCTTCCTCCAATTCCTTGTCTCTATTGGCAGGATGAGGAATACAAAGACAAAAAAAGAGAAACTCTGGAAGATGTGTAAGCCCACTTAACAAGATGACTCTAAGACTCCTGGCAGTCATGATCTGGAACTGTCAAGTAAAACAAGAATGAAGTGTCCTCTTTGCTCCCACTGAGAACAAAAGGAGAGAACACAGATTAAACCCACAAGAATGAAGTAGAATCATCTAGTAACTAAAGGCTACTTGACCCTGCCAGGGTTGCAAAGGGTGAGTTAAGTAATATTCTTCAGAGATGCACGTTGGTCAAATTGACCTTCCAGAGTCATCCCTACCCTGGTTTGCCTTGAGGTGAGGGCTCCTCAAAAATCATCATCTCCTGGTTGTATGGGAGAGCCAGAGGACCTAGTTTAGAGAGAGGGGAGTGGAACCCGAGTTAAACAGTACCTATATCCACATGGTGGATGTGTACTAGGGGTTTGCTAAATGACAACTCACACTTCTAATCTGAAAAATGAGATGACTGGACCAGATCTAATCATGGGGGCTTTAACCTTCCCAATACATTTTTCTGAACTATAAGTAAAATGAATTAAAATCTCAATTTTACATATGAGGAAAGTGGAAAGATAGTGTCTAAAAAAAGTTAAGAGGACTTGAGTGGATTCAACTCTCACCTTTGATGTCAAGTTTTCTCAAAAGCTAAATGAGGTGAGAAGATTAAATGGCCTTCAAGATTCCTTACAGCTCTAATTCTGTAAGGTTCAGAGAGGATAAATGATTTGCAGTTATACAATCAAAAATTGTTGAAGGCAAGACTTCATCTTAGGTCTCCAGTAGACTGGGTAGCACTGCTTGAGGGGCAGAAGCTTTACCTGGACATGATGGGGGAACAATGACCTGGTAGACTCTGTAGGTGAGGAGCCATGACCCTGGTGAGGAAGGTAAAGGTCCATTTACATTCTAGTTTTTTGCTTGTACCAATCCCAGCTCTTCTGCTACTCATCCCTCCAGAACATGCCTTCTCCATACACAAGGCCCAAATTCTCAGTGGCCTATCTGGACAAGTATATCTCTGTCCTAGTAATGTTTGGAGTATAGATATAGAGTGACAACTATATGGGCCCCGAGGGACATGAATGCCATTCTAATAGGCTAATACTCTTAATTTTGTTCCCTCACACTACCCCTTCCAGAGTCTGAAGTACTTCCCCACAGCCTTGCCCTATTCCCATACTTAAGACCCTGATGTCTATACCTCTTCTATCCTTTGCCCTTAATTGTCCATTCTCCCATTTTATCTCCTACCCCTACCCCTAGCCAGAAGCCTTCTTCGGGGGAAGGTGTAGAAGGATGACTAGAGAACCAACTAGGTTTGTCCTCTTAATGAAAGAGTAGGCTACTTATCTCCCAGGATGTACATATAGATGTTCAACTTTCTTATC
>JAJPUD010027348.1:0-15639 GCA_023553655.1 Myrmecobius fasciatus | reverse complement strand
TCTCCCTCCCCTCTTTCTCTCAATTATATTAGGTTTTCTTTGCCTCTTCAAGAGATTTTACCTTGTTTTTGCCTCCTTTTTTTTAGATCTTATTTTACCACTTTTTCCCTCTTTTCCCCAGTATGATAACCTTTCCCCCTCTAGTTTTCTTTTTCATATTATCAAAGTAATATCTAGTTAATTATACCCCCCAACTTTAAGTATCCCCCTAGTGGAAATAAAGTTCTCAAGAGTCCTTTCCTTTTTACCTTTTTATGTTTCTCTTGAGTTCTGTGTTTGGATGTCTAATTTTTTGTTCAGATCTGATCTTTTCATTAGAAATAGGTGAAATTCACCTATATCATTGAATGACCATCTTCTTCCCTGGAGGATAATGCTCATTCTAGCTGGATAGGTTATTCTTGGCTATAATCCAAGTTCCTTTGCCTTTTGGAATATCTGATTCCAGGCCCTTCAATCCTTCAATGTGGAGGCTGACAGATCCTGTGTGATTCTAATTATTGATCCTCAGTATTTGAATTGTTTCTTTCTAGCTTCTAGCAGAATCTTTTCCTTGGTGCTATAGTCCTGAAATTTAGCCATGATATTCCTTGGGGTTTTAATTTTGGGGTCTCTTTCAGGAGGTGATCGGTGAATTCTTTCAATGGTGATTTTGCCTTCTGATTCTACAATCTCAGGGCAGTTTTCTTTCAAGATTTCCTGGAAGATAGTGTTTAGATTCTTTTTTTCATCATGACTTTCAGGAAGTCCAATAATCATTAGATTGTCTCTCCTGGATCTGTTTTCCAAGTCAGTTGTTTTTCCTAGGAGATATTTCATATTTTCTTCTAATTTTTCATTTTTTTTGTTTTTGTTTGACTGATTCTTGAAGTCTTATTGAGTCATTCACTTGCATTTGTTCAATTCTTATTTTTACAATGTTGTTTTCTTCAGTTACCTTTTTAAGCTCCTTTTGTAACTGGCCAATTTGTTCATTGCACTCTTTTTCCACTTCACTAATTTTATTTTTCAATAAATTGGTGTTTATCATATCTCTTTTGGAGGGCTTCTTGCACTGACTTCAGTTTATTTTCCCATTTATCCTCCAGCTCTCTTTTGAGATTCTGTATGCAACCTTCCAGAAAGGCCTTTTGAAAAGGGGACCAGTGATGGTCCTTAATAACATCCTCTGGAGTTTTGTCTAAAGGAACCTCAGGATCTGGGGTCAGCCCTTCTTTCTCTTGATAAAAGCTGTCTGTGGTGAGAGCTCTCTTTTGCTTCTTCATTTTTTTTTAGACAGCGTGTATGTTTCTTTAAGGTTCGGAAAAACCAAGGCTGAAGCTCTTTGCCCTGGGGCAATTTGGCGAATTAATTTAAGGTGCTGGGCCGGTGGGGGCTAGGACTAAGTCCAAATTACTCCTTAAACAAGGCAAGTCTGCCAGAACACCTGCCCCCAATCAGGGCAGAGTGTCCTGAGTGCCTCAGATAAACTCCAGGTGTTTGGAGTTTTTGCCACAATGAGCTGAGTCCCACCCTCACTTCCGGCCTACACCACTCTTTATTCCTCTGTCCAAGTTAGACAAACCTGATGTGAAGTTCTTCAGAGATATCAGCAAGCAGTGTCCAAGTATTTCTGAATTCGTTGACTTGAATATCAGTTCAGAGGCTTATTTTATTGTTGATTTGAGAGAAGATCGGAGGAGACGCAGAGAGTCACGTTTTCACTCCGCCATCTTGGGTCCGCCCCCGAGGATCGTAGCATTCTTTAATATATTGGGAAATTATTGTATGTAATAAAAAAATAGAATATTATTGTGCTGTAAGAAATGATAAACATAATAAATATAGAAAATCCTAGAAAGGTATACACAAACTCAAACAAACTAAAGTAAGCAGATCCATGAAAACAGTATTACAATGACTAGAACAACATTAATACAAATGCACTATAGAATAATAAAAATTAAATATTGTAAAATTAAAAATAAAATATCTGACCCCAAAGAACAAATAAAAGAATACACTGCTCTTTTGCAGAGATTGGGGTACATAGGTGTGGAATATTATTCATAAAATCAGATTGTTTTCAATGTATTGAATAATTTTGTTGAAGTTTTTTTCTCTTCCTCTTCATCATTAAAATTTTTTTTCTTATGAGATGGCTCTTTAAGAGTAGGTAAATCAGGGTGCTAGGTGGCACAATGGATAGAGCACCAGCCCTGAAGTCAGGAGGACCTGAGTTCAAATTTGTCCTCAGACACTTAATACTTCCTAGCTGTGTGACTCTGGGCAAGTCACTTAGCCCAAATTGCCTCAGAAAAAAAAAAAGAGTATGTAAATGAAGGGGTAAAGTAGGAAACTTGTAAAAATCAGCAAATATCTTTGCGTCAATGGTTGATTAAATATTAACATTTCTAATATGCATAGTGTTGTTTGCAGCTCTGTACAAGACACTGGAGGAAATACACAAATTTAAATAAGTCTTCAGTCTTGTCCCCAAGAAGATTAAACATCAGAAGGAAGATAAGGCTTCTCTCTCTTTCTCTCTCTGTGTTTATGTATGTACGTATGTATGTATGTATGTATGTATGTACATATATACACATATTTGAGAATTTGAATTTGAGCTAATTTAAATTAATTTGAGAATCTAATTTCAGAATTAATGTCAGATGTGAGGTACCTGCAAGGTCAAAAGGAAGAAGCAATGGAATATGGATTAAGATTTTGGTTTAAGGACAATGCTTTTTCATACCCCAGGCACCTAATAATATGTTCTTTCTTCTTGATGATGGCATATGGTGTGAAATCATAAAAGTAGCTTCATTTAGTGTAAAATGATTTTGAATGATGACTTAAAAGAAATCAAAGATGCTCATTTCACAACTTACATTTAAAGGTGATCCTGGGAAGGAGAGAAATCATTCTAATGGTTGATCTCAATAGTTCTAGGTCATTCTCATGATTAAGTAATTAACAAATTCTTAGAAGAAAAATTCCTTTTGGTCTTTAAAGAACGACACATCTTTTCTTTTATAAATTTTGTTTTTTGGTGCCTTTGTTCTATGGCCAATTTTATTTATGTTAGGGGAAAATATAAACAAGGAGGGAGAATGCCATCCAGAAACTAGTCAGTGATTTGTGAGTTAACATTGTGTTATTTAAGGGCAATCTTTAAAAGAGAATGGCATGAAAGTGTTCCCACATCAATAAGATGGCAATTCAGTGAAAAAATCTAAGTATTTATCAAAAGAACACTAGCACATAATAGTGAGTATGTTTCCTCTATATACTTGATTGCTATTCTAATGAAAAGTAGAATAGCTTAACTTATGAAGAAATAAAAATCACTCACAATCTTACTGTCATAACTTCTCATCTTTGAAGTACATTGCAATGATTGTAGAATCATGTAGAATTTCTAAATTCAATGCAATTCAATATTACATATATATGTATATATATATAATATGTATATATATATATATATATATATATATATATACATTCAGTAGAGAACTGAATTTGGCTGGACAATACAAAGACAAAAAAAAAAAGCAAAGTAAAAAAAGAAGCAAAATATTGTTCTTACCTTTAAGCAGTTTTTAAGTAACTATATAGAGAGTATACAGCTCATATTCAGGTAAATACCAGATAATCTAAGAGTATGTACACCAAACACTAAGGAGGTTAGGGAAGGAAAGCTTCCTGAAAGAAGTGTTGAGCTGAACATCTTAGGACTATTGAAAACTAAGTTAGTAGATCCACTCCTGAATCACTACCTTCTTTGTTTCGGGGATCACATAGTTAATGAAACTATGAGCTGTGCTCTGCTGGGTTATCCAAGACAAATGAGTTGAGTTCTGGGGGTGGAGCTAAGATGGCAAAATAAAGTCAGGAAGCTGCTCAAGCTCTCCTAGTTTCCCTGGAAAACCACATGAAACTAAACCTCTTAACAGTGTGATGGAATGAAACCACTCTCCAATTCAAGATAGATTGAAAAAATTTCAATAAAAGTCAGTCTCATTCAGGTGAAAAGGGTGTTCAGCTCAGGTTAGATAGACTCTGGAAAAGTAGGTGAGATGGTCTTACGCATAGCAAATAAGCAACTAAGACCCCCAGTCCTGACTCATTAGAGGAGCAAATGGAATAGGGGTGGAAGGGGGAGTAGCTTCCAGTCCTGGCTCAGAAAGCAAACTCTGGGAAACCAGGATTTTTCCTGAAAAGAACAGGTAAAACTACCCTTTGCAAATACAAGGGTCCCTGTGCTGAAAGCCAAGATGCAGAGCTGTACTTGAAGTTTGGGATAGCGCCACCTTTACCCCAGGAGCAGAGCTCCACCTTAAAAGTAAAAAAAAAGAGGAAATTTCCATTAGAAAAGGGAAGAAAATGAGCAAGAAACAGAAAAGAACCTTGACCATAGAAAGCTACTATGGTGACTGGGCAGACCAAAACATACACAATAAACAAAATATCCATTGAAGAAATCTCAAAGAATGAGATAAATTGGTCTCATGCCCAAAGAGGCTTCTTGGAAATGCTCATAAAAGATTTTAAAAGGCAAATAAGAGAGGTAGAAAAAAAATGAGAAAAGAAATGAGAGATATGCATGAGAGAGTCAACAGGAATAGGAAGGGAAAAAATTTAAACAGGGGGGAAATATATATTTAAAAGTTCAACTGTTTACATCCCTAGATGGGAAAACAATATCTGTAACTCTTGAGAATTACATCTGTCACTGGGGCAAACAGAAAAGGGCATCATGGAGACTGAGGGGTTGATTGTGAATGAACTTTGATGTAATGATATCAAAGAAAGACATTAGGGGTGGAAAAACTGACAAAACATTATTTTATACTACTAGAAAAAATAATAACAAAATTCACCTGGAAGAACAGATATTCAAGAATATCAAGGGAATTAATGAAAAAAAATACAACAGATAGTGCTTAGCAGTACCAAATCTAAAACTATATCATAAGGCAACAATAATCAAAACCATTTGGTACTGGCTAAGAAATAGAGTAGTGGATTAGTGGAATAGATTAGATACACATGACAGAATAATCAAGGCCTATAGCAATCCAGTATTTGATAAATCCCCAAACTCCAGCTTCTGGAATAGGAACTCAGTATTTGACAAAAATTTCTCGGAAAATTGGAAGATAGTATGTCAGAAACTGGGCATAGACCTACATCTCATACCCCGTACCATAATAAGGTCAAAATGGATACATGATTTGGACATAAAGGATGATACCATAAACAAATTAGGAAAACAAGGGATGATTTATCTATCAGATCTTTGGAGAAGAAGATCATTATACACAGCAACAATAAGAACATATGATGATCAATTCTGATAGACATGGCTCTATTCAACAATGAGATGTTTCTAACCAATTCCACTTGTTCAGTGATGAAGAAAGCCATCTACACCCAGATTGAGACCTGTGGGATCTGAGTGTAGACCCCAACATAGCATACTTTCTGTTGACATTTGCTTGCATTTTGTTTTCTTTCTCAGTTTTTTTTTCTAGATCTGATTTTTCTTGTACAGTAAGATAACTATATAAATGTGTATACATATATTGGATTTGTCACATATTTTAACATAGTTAACATGTATTGGACTACCTGCCATCTAGGGGAAGGGTAGAGGGAAGGAGAGAAAAATTTGGAACAGAAAGTTTTGCAAGGGTCAATATTGAAAAATTACCCATGCATATGTTTTCCAAATAAAAAGCTTTTAAAAAAATATCTATGGAGAAGAGAAAAATTTATATCCAAAGAAGAACTAGATAACATTATGAAAGGCAAAATGGACAGCTTTAATTACATTAAATTAAAAAGATTTTGAACAAACAAAACCAACAGAAACAAGATTAAAAGGGAAGTACAAAGCTGGGGAAAATATCTTCACAGCCAGTATTTCTGATAAAGGCATCATTTCTAAAATATATAAAGAACTTTGTCAAATGTATAAGAATATAAGTCATTCCCCAATTGATAAATGGTCAATGAATATGTACAGGCAATTTTCAGATGATGAAATTAAAGTCATTTATAGTTTTGAAAAAATGCTTTAAATCACTCTAGATTAGAGAAATGCAAATTAAAACTCTTCAAATCTCTCAGATTGGTTAAGATGACAGGAAAAGATACTGATAAATGTTGGAGGGGATATGAGAAAACTGGGACACTAATGCATTGTTGGTGGAGTTGTGAAATGACCCAACCATTCTGAAGAGTAATCTGGAACTATGTCTAAAGGGGTACAAAACTGTGCATACCCTTTGACCCAGCAGTGCCATGACTGGATCTGTAAACCAAGGAAATCATAAAGGGGGGAAAAGGACCCACATGTGTAAAAAATGTTTGTAATAGCTCTTTTTTTGTGGTAGCAAAGAATTGGAAAAGGAGTGGAGGCCCATCAATTGGGGAATGGTTAAACAAGCTGTGTTTCATGAAGGTAATGGAATATTATTGTTCTACAAAAAAATATGAACACACTAATTTTAGAAAGGCCTGGAAAGATTTATATGAAGTGGTACTGAGCAAAACAAGCAGAACCAAGAATACATTGTACACAATAAAAGCAAGAGTGTGTAATGATCAACTATGAAAGGCTTGATTCTTCTCAGTGGTTCAGTGATCCAAAGCAATCTCAATAGGCTTTGGACAAAAAATGCCATCTGCATCCAGAAAAAAAAAAAATAAATAAATAAGGAGATTGAATATAAATCAACACATATCATGTTCACTTCTTTTTTTTTTTTTCTGTTTTTTAATCTCTCCCATGGTTTTTCCCTTTTACTCTGATTTTTCTCTCCCAACATGATTCATAATGCAGTTATATATAAAAATAAGTAAACTCATTACAATAAAAAAAATGGCTCATAGTGGAGAGTTCAGGCTGAAGATAATCAACTAGAAAAACTACTCCAACAACTTTGCTAAGAAAACCCCTTATACTGTGCTAAATTCTAAAAGCTATGACATTGGAAAGGTGTACTATAATTTGCAGCATCATGAAGAGTCAGATTTGATTGAACAATAGCATGCTACTAGATTTATTTGAAACTGTTATGTATCTAATTGTATCTATTTTGTAACCAGTATCAAATAGTTTTGATGATTACTATAGTAATTTTATAGTACAGTTTGAGATGTCATATTTGAAAAAATAAGGACCTTTTCTTACCACTTTTTTTCCTTCCTTAAATTAATTTTAATTAAGGATTTTGACCTTCTGTTTCTCTAGATGAATTACAATTTTATTTTTTTCTAATTCTCTAAAGTGATTCTTTGTAATTAACTAATCAATTTTTATTATATTGACATATTCAGTCAATAGCTCTCTATTAAAATCCTTTTTCCTTTCTATAAAAAGGATTTTGTAGTTATATTCATTAATGATCTGCATATGATTTAATAGGTGGATTCTAAATGTTGTATAAGCATTGATCTCTTTTTTCTTTTTTTATTGCTAAAAATGTTTACAGGGATAAATTTTCCCTGAAGGGTTGCTCTGGCTGCATCTCTGTCATTTATTCTCATTGTTGTTGCTTTCTTCGATCAAATTGCCTATTATTTCAAAATTTATTCATTACCTTCACCAGTTCTTTTGAATAATCATTTAGTCATTAATTAATATTGGATCTTAAAAAATATTTTATTAATTATATTTTTATTGTATTATGTGATCTAGAACATGTTAAATACTTCTGCTTTTCTGCATTTGTTCTTGAGTTTTTAATGCTCTGGCATAAAGTTAATTTTCAAAAGTTGATCTATATCTATATCTCAACTAGATATAACCTGTTTCCAAATCTTATTTGTATCTGTTTTTATTATTGTATTGTCTTGTTATTGTGATTTCTACCCTTGCATTTTTTAATTTATCTGAATAATATTAAATTCTGTGGTAGCTCATTTTAATTTTCTGTAAATTTTATATCTTAAGTGTATTTCTTATAAACCACATATTGTTGGATTTTAGTTTCTTATCCATTTTGATATACTGTTCTGTTTTGTAAGTGAGAATACCATTCACAATCATTCCTGTTTGTTTCTCTCTATCCCATCCTTTTTTTTTTTCCTTTTTCTCTCTTTGCCTTGTCCTATATTAGTCTTACAAAAAAGGAAGACAGTGGTGAAAGGAAAGGAGAAAGGTACACACTACTAATCAAAAACTCGTATGTTCTTCTGTTCCATTTGCTTAAATCCTCATCATTATTTTCCCTCTCTTAATACTCCGCTTATTATTCATTCAATAAAATTGATCTTTGTTTTTATTGCCTATTTTTTTCTCCAATGCTAGCCTCCCTTTTAAATTAATTTATTTTCTCTCCTGTCCATTTCCTTGTTCAATTTAATGTATTTCTTTACCAAAATCTTCCTCTTTTCTACCCTAATTTATTCCTTTTTCCTTCCTGGTGTTCTCTTTCTTATATGCATCAAAACAGAACATATCCATCCCCATTTCTCCAGTTTGTTTCTCAAAGGCTTTTGAAAATTTTTATATTAACTCAAATGTATTTAGCTTTTTTAGATTTCTCATAATTATGACCGAATTTCAGAATTTCCTTTCATTTCTGGCCTTCTTATTATCAAGAATGCTTTATTTCAAGAAAAGTACATTAAATATGAGAATCGATTTAGAGTAATGTCATAAAAACCTGTAGAGAAGGGTGTAACAAGAAGAAAGAAGCAATCAACGATGTCAAAGTCTGCAGTAAAGTCAGGAAAAAATGAGGAGGCATTCCTGAGAGATTCCATTTTATTTTTCTTTCAGAAGGTGATCTATGGGTTCTTTATCCTTGGTTTTAATAGTCCTGGACAGTTTTCATCTGTAATTTCTAAAAATATGATAGCTAGGCTTTTCTTTTGTTCATGTTCATAAATAGTCCAATTATTCTTAAGTTATTTCTCTATAACTTATTTTCCAGGTTATCAAGAGGAAATACCTTAAGTTTTCTTTTTCTAACATTTTGATTTTGTTCTACTACTTCTTATTGTCTTTTGTAAATATTGATTTCTATTTGGTTCATTCTAACTCTCTGAGAATCTATTTCTTCTTAATATTTATATTCCTATTGCTATTATCAAGGAGGAAGGAAAATGCATTTTTCCCATCTCTTCTTTGGGTTTGGGTTTGAATATTATAATTACAGAGTACTCCATTTTGGTTGTTTCAGAGAAATTTAAACAGAATTTTATCATAGACATTTCACAATACTGCTACAAAATTTAGAGAGTATAAAGAGAAAGGTTAAAGTGGGCTGACTTGCCGGGATTCTCTTCATTTAGGAGGTTCAGATCACTTTCCTTGCAGAAGCTTCTTTAAACAATGAAGATATACCTTGTAGATATTAGAGAAAGAAAACTGAACTAGGTGCACAGAATTTTGATACCTTGCCTTTGGAAAGAATCTCAGCTGTCATACAGGTCAACTCTGAGCTAAAAACAAATTTATCCTTATTACACTCCTGACAAATCAGTGTCCAACCTGCATTTGCAAGCTTAAATGCCTTTCTGCAAATTATACTTCTAAGTCTAGATTCTGTGATCAAGCAGAATAAGTTTAATACCCCTTTCAAATGGCAAACCCTTCAAAAAAAAGCCATCATTCCTTCTCTTTTCACTTACATATTTTAACTAGGTTGAATATCCTCATTTCTTTCAGGAGATTTTTTAATGTAAGATATTTTCTACTCCTTTCACTGTCCTGGTCACCCCCTTCTGGCTATGATTCAACTTCTTCTTACTATTTGAAAAAAATGTGTTACCAAAAACTGAAAACAGCAGTCAAGATGTGACCTAATCAAGGCAAAATATAGTGAAAGACTACTTCCCTTAGTTTGTATTCTCAGCCTCTTAATGTAGCTTATAACCACATTAGCTTGCTTAACTTCCATAAACATAGTCAATTCAGATTGAGCTTGAAATTACCCTAAAACTCCTAGAACTTTGGAGAAACCTTTAAAGTATCAGCAAAAGAAAAACAGCAGGATTGGAATAATAGGAATTGAGACATGGAGCAGCACTTTGAAGCATAGCCTTACTTTCATTCTTTGGTTTTGTTAGTTCAGTTGATCAGAAAGAACTGTCTTAATGCAATTTTCAGAGGATGAAATTAAAACTATTTGTAGTCATATGAAAAGGTGCTTCAAATCACTATTGATCAGAGAAATGCAAATCAAGACAACCCTGAGGTACCACTACACACCTGTCAGATTGGCTAAAATGACAAGAAAAGTTAATGATGAATGTTGGAGGGGAGGTGGGAAGGCTGGGACGCTGATGCATTGTTGGTGGAGCTGTGAACAGATACACCCATTCTGGAGAGCAATTTGGAGCTATGCTCAAAAAGTTATCAAACTGTGCATACCCTTTGACCCAGCAGCATTTCTACTGGGCTTATATCCCAAAGAAATCATAAAGGAAGGAAAGGGCCTCACATGTGCAAGAATGTTTGTGACAGCCTTTTTGTAGTAGAAACTGGAAACTGAATAGATGTCCTTCAATTGGAGAATGGCTGAATAAATTATGGTATATGAATATTATGGAATATTATTGTTCTGTAAGAAATGACCAGCAGGACAATTTCAGAGAGGACTGGAGGGACTTGGATGAACTGATGCTGAGTGAAATGAGCAGAACCAGGAGATCATTATACACGGCAACAACAATACTATATGATGATCAATTCTGATGGACATGGCTCTCTTCAACAATGAAATGTTTCAAACCACTTCCAACTGTTCACTGAAGAAAGCCATATATACCTAGAGAGAGAAATGTGAAATGTGGACCACAACATAACATTCTCATACTCTTGACTGATGTTTGCTTACATTGTGTTTCCTTTATCTGATACGTCTTTTGAGTAGATACGATTTTTCTTGCACAACAATGATAAGTTTGGAAATATGTATACATATATTCGATTTGCCAAGTATTTTAACATAATTAACATGTAATGGATATCCTGCCATCTAGGGGAGGGGTGGGGAGTTGGGGAGAAAATCTGTAACAGAAAGCTATATAAGGGTTAATGTTGAAGAATTACCCATACATATGTTTTGCAAATAAAATAAAATTAAAAAAAAAAAAAGAACTGTCTTAATGAAGCAAAGGTCATGATCTCCATTACCAGCTGCCTTCACTCTTTTCTGCAGCCACAAATTATATTACTATCCCTATCCTTTAAATGAATATTGTTAGTCACAAGGGAAGAAGTCCAGAGAAAATCTATGTATCAATGCAAATCCATCAATCCCATGCAACTACCCTCCAAAACAAACAAACAAAAATCCTTAAAATCTAGTCTATTTTGTTTATTACAAGAAGAAAAGTATATTTATTGCTTCTGCTTTAGACATGAATGCATAATTCATGGTTCTACATTTAATGACAAATTCATATTCCTACCATTCAAGTGTATTTGAGATGACTAAATTATTTTTATTCATTTGGGATTTAATTCAAATCAAACACTCATTGAATACCTTTTCTGTGTAAAGATTCATGGATATAGAAGGATCTTAGAGATCACCTAATCCAACTCTTTAGTTATGGGGATGAAACAGCTTTTCTTAAGGACAAAGAGGCAGTGTCTCCAAACCTAGATCTCCTGACTTCTGGGTAAACATCTTTGTTCTATTCAGACTGTTTTCATTGGACTGGATGTTATGTGAACCAAGTGGTCACTGATTTCTGCCCACATGAAAAATGATATTTGAATGGAACAATGAGTGATAGTATAGACTAAATTATCCAGATGTTTACCAATCTTTGAACTACTACTATAGACAATGAGCCTCAGAGAAAAGTCCCAGTCTAAAAGAAGGCAAATATTGCCTTTTTGTAAACTACAGGTATGACATTACATATAGAGACATACAGAGGAAATTCAGCTTTAAAAAGCAAAAGTTGTTTTATTTTGTTTCTTAAATATTTGGATCTTATGGGCTGCCCAATAGGCATTTTTTAACCATGTCAGTAAAATTTAATTTATTTTTCATATTTTGGCAATTATATTTTAATATAATTTATTTCTTTTGTAATTCTATGCATTTGAAATAATATTTGATAAGGAGTTCATTGGTTGTACCAGAATGCCAGGGAGATCCAGGTCACACAAAAAAGATTAAAAATCCTTGATCTAAGACCAAAGAAGCTCATCATCAGTTTGGTCTCAGACTGATTAAATTTTGGCTATGAAATTCCTCAAGATTATATACTATATTTCAAAGGAGTTGAAATCAGAGAAGTGAAAATACCTAGAACAATGACATTTCTTATCTTTGAAACAATGAGTATTACAACCTATACTGAACTACTGCATCATTTGAGGGAAAATTCCCATTTACAATTCAGTTATACTTCTAAGTCTGATTATGTATGAAGTAGATATAAACCTCTATCTATAGGTATGAGTAAAAGTACTTATGAGAGAAATTGGTTTCCCATGTTTAGCATGTTATTTCCAATTTTACATAGATAAATAAAAACATTGTTTTTGTAAAGGACTGATTTAACAAGCACATGAACATAGATAATTTTTTTTATTATTTTATTTGCATAACATATGTGTGGGTAATTCTTCAACAATAACCCTTACATAGCTTTCCGTTACAAATTTTTCCCCCAACTCCCCACCCCTCCCCTAGATGGCAGGATATCCACTACATGTTAATTATGTTAAAATATTGGCAAATCGAATATATGTATACATATTTCCAAACTTGTCATTGTTGTGCAAGAAAAATCTTGTCTACACAAACGATATATCAGATAAAGGAAACACAATGTAAGCAAACATCAATCAAGGAGTATGAGAATATTATGTTGTGGTCCACATTTCACATCCCTCTCTCTGGGTGTATATGGCTTTCTTCAGTGAACAATTGGAGGTGGTTTGAAACATTTCATTGTTGAAGAGAGCCAGAACATAGATAATTTTTATGAAATTCAGAAAATTAACACATTTTTTTGGACCTAGATAGATGATGCCTAATAAAAACCTCAAAAGAACATTTATCTAAAACAGACCAGAGAGCATACTTGGAATAGATAACTACAGTTACTCAGTTTCTGGCTTTCATCTTTGATATAATCCAGGCAGCTATCATTTTGTCAGTTATACATGCTCAATAGACCTTTTGTGCTGAGATGAATTTTCTTGCCTACACAGTGCATGGAATGCTTTTCTGGTTTTATAAAACTTGTGAGGTTCAACTAAAAGTACTTTTGCCTCAGTTATAATCTATGATTCACATTCAGTAAATACCCACTTGGGTTTTCAATGACAGTTCTTTCTAATGTTATGAAAGAAACTTACTTTCCTTGCCTTTGAGATCTACAAAATCAATTATTCAGTCATGTGATAGATACCATCTCATTTGTTACAAATGGGAATATCTCCATGATTTCTGTTGTTCAGTCATTTCAATTATATCTGACTCTTCCTGATTCCATTTGGGGTTTTGTTGTTCACCATTTTTTTTTTCTTCAGTTCATTTTACTGATGAGGAACTAAGATAAACAAGGTTAATTGACTTTCTCAGGGTCACATAGGTGCTAAGAATCTGTGGCCAGATTTGAATTTAGGGAGATGAATCTTCCTGACTCTAGGCCTGGCACTTTATTCACTGTACCATCTAGCTGCTCCTCTCCATGCTACTTCTACTTATTACCTTTTTTTTTTTTTAATAAAGATCTCACTTGATTTTTATGGGAATAAGTGAACACAAACATTTCATTTTACTCTATTTAATGTTTATGGCAACACCTATTTTTATGATGTGTACTTACATCTCAAATAAAAGAAAAAATACATATGTCTTTCTTACCAAGATCCCACAATGTGAAATGAGGCCAAATGTTTTGATTATGTTAGAAGGAATAATCATTTTTTAAAAATCCAACCATTAGAGTGACTTATGGAAAGAATAATACAATTATTTTAAAGGCCTAAAGCATAATAGTACATTTCAAATGATAACTCTAACACCTCCATAAAGAATGAAATATTATATAATATGTAAGTAGCAAAGTAAACTCATTTTTTTTGACATTTGACAACTAAGTTTGAAATTTTTCTTCCGTTTGATATATGGAATTTCCTAAGAAGTGATGATGTTTGAGGCAGGTGCTACACCTGAGTGCAGTCAATTAATATAATTTTACTGTTCATAAGAAATTGAAATATGATATAATGAGAAGACTGAATAATGATAACAGAAGACCTAGGCTCAAATCCTGGCTATGTCGCTTACTATGCATCCTTAGAAAAGTGACCTTTTTTTCCCAAAATAATCATAATGTAATAATAAAATCATAAAATCAACCCTCATTCTATAAGTATCCATAACATAAATATAGTTCTCAAGGGTTTTTTTTTTCTTGTTACCTTTTTATGTTTCTCTTGTGTTCTGTGTTTGTAGATCAAATTTTTTGTTCAGCTCTGGTCTTTTCATTAGAAACAGGTGAAATTCTCCTATATCATTGAATGACCATCTTCCCTGGAAGATAATACTCATTCTAGCTGGGTAACTTATTCTTGGCTGTAATCCAAGTTCCTTTGCCCTTCGGAATATCTGATTCCAGGCCCTTCGATCCTTTAAAGTAGAAGCTGCTAGGTCCTGTGTGATCCTAATTGTGGCTCCTCGATATTTAATTTTTTTTTTTTTTTTCTGGTTTCTCGTAATATCTTTTCCTTGCTATGATAGCTCTGGAATTTAGCCACGATATTCCTGGGGGATTTAATTTTTGGGTTTCTTTTAGGAGGTGGATTGTTTCAATAAGTATTTTGCCTTCTGAGTCTAATATATCAGGGAAGTTTTATTTTATGATTTCCTGAAAGATAGTGTCTAGGTTCTTTTTTTCATCTTGGCTTTCAGGAAGCCCTATAATCCTTAGATTGTCTCTCCCAGATCTATTTTCCAGGTCAGTTGTTTTTCCTAGGAGATATTTCATGTTTTTTTTCTATCTTTTCATTTTTTTTTTTTGTTTTTGTTTGACTGATTCTTGAAGTCTTGATGAGTCATTCACTTCCATTTGTTCTATTCTAATTTTTAATGTCTTATTTTCTTCAGTTACTGTTTTTAGCTCCTTTTGTAATTGGCCAATTTGTTCATTGTAGTCTTTTTCCATTTTTTCCATTTTATTTTGCAGTGATCTCATTTCGTTTCCCCATGTTTCTTCTAACTCTCTTTTAAGATTTTTTATGTAATTTTCAAAGAAAGCCTTGTGGCATGGAGTCCAGTTTATGTCTCTCTTTGGGGCTTTTTCTGGAGTTGCTTTACCTTTAGGGACCTCAGGATTTGAGGTCTGTTCTTCCCTCTCTCCATAAAAGCTGTCTATGGTGAGAGCTCTTTTTGGTTTTTTATTCATTTTTTTTAAAAGGTGTGAGGTCTGTTCTAGGCAAAGGAGGGACAGCTGCTTTAATTTGCCCTGGGGCAGTTCTGCTGATTAAGTTATTTCAGGTTCTGGGCAGTTCTGCTGATTGAGTTATTTCAGGTGCTGGGCAGTTCTGCTGATTGAATTATTTCAGGTGCTGATCAGTTCTGCTGATTGATTGATTGCTTTAGAGTGCTGTGTAATGGCAGCTAGGTCCAGCTCTCATCAGGGGTTCAGTGGTTCACAATCTAC
>JAJPUD010027347.1:0-14196 GCA_023553655.1 Myrmecobius fasciatus | reverse complement strand
TTCATCATTTTTTTTTTAGACAGAGTGGATATCTCTTTAAGGTAGGGGAAAAAAAAAAAAAACCCTTGCTGAAGACGCTTTGCCCTGGGGCACTTCGGCGAGTTGACTTAAGGTGCTGGGCCGGTGGGGGCTAGGACTAAGTCCGAATTACTCCTTAAACAAGGCAAGTCTGCCAGAACACCTGTCCCCAATCAGGGCAGAGTATCCCGAGTGCCTCAGATAAACTCCAGGTGTTTGGAATTTGGAGTTTGGAGTTTGGAATTTCTTCCAAGGTGAGCCGAGCTGAGTCCCACCCTCACTTCCGGCCTGCACAGTTGTTGTCTATTTATCTCTCTGTCCAAGTCCGACTAACCTCATATGAAGTTCTCCAGAGAACCGTGCCCAAATATTTCTGAGTTCGTTGACTTGAAGATCAGTTCAGAGGCTTATTTTATTGTTGATTTGAGAGAAGATCGGAGGAGAGGCAGAAAGTCACCTTTTCACTCTGCCATCTTGGCTCCGCCCCCCGGATCATGTGAACCTTAATGGTTACTTCACTGAAGGGAAGGGAAGGGACAGGGAGGAACCTGAAAGTGGGCAAGAGGAGCAAGGAGGATTCCAACTCCTCTTCCTCAACCAAGGAATTGAGGGAGAGGAGTGAGAAGTGCAGCTAAGGATGGAAAGAGTGACCAGCAGTAGCCAGGTCTCAGTGAGATCCCGAAGATGGATGGGAAAGGAAAAGATTGAAGATGAAACCAGATTTGTTGCTTGTGGAGCAAACATCCCAAAGAGCCATTTCTCAAACATAGAAGAGACTGAGTAAAATTTATTTTTTAAAAAGAAAAAGCACCATGTCCCATTTGGTAAATGATCCAAAGATATGATCTATGCCTACAGGGCTATAAATTCACACATAACGTTCGACCTAACACCACCACCACTAGGCACAAATACCACACACACAAAATTGTGGGTATTTGTGATGGAATATTATTGTTCTTTGGGAAACGATGAGCAGGATGCTGGGGGGAAGGGGGGAACCTGGGAAGTCCTCCATGAACTCAAACACAGTGAATTGTACTATATGCAAAATAATACCAATGTTCTGCAATAACCAGCTGCAAATAACTGCTATTCTCAGCAAAATAGGGATCCATGACCACTCTGAAGGAGTCATGAAAAATCCTGTCCATACTCAAAAAAGGAACTGATTGTCTGAATGTCTGAATACAGATCTCTTTCCCTTTCTCCCTCTGTCATTTTCTTTCCCTCCCTCCCTCCCGCTGTCTGTCTCTCCCCTCCCTTTCTCTCTCTTTTTAAACTTAAACCTGTTTTTTGTCCAGTCCCTTAATATCACGGGTCTGAATCTAACCTCAGCTGTTCCCCCCCACCCCAAACGCACTCTAAAGTCACCCACCCCTTGTGCCGTGCTCTCTGGGATGCTTTGTCCTTTTATATATACTTAGTACAAGGCTCTGCACATAATAAGTGCTTAATAATTGCTTCTTCCCTGTCTGTTCGTTCTACTTAGGGAGACACAAATTATGTACATAGAAGGCATATGCTATATATATGGAAGGTAATTTTGAGGGAAGGGAGCAGCAGTGGGATACCAGGAAGGGCTGTTGGCAAACCTGGGATGCCAGTTGAATCTGAAGGAAACTAGATGACTGGGCATCTGGGGGGGGAGTGCTTTGAGCACACAGGCCAACTGGTGCAAATGCACGGCTTCAGGAGCTGCAGTAGGTGAGGAACAACAAGTGCGTCATTGTGGCTGGATCCTAGTGGGTGGAGGGGCCAAGCAGGAAAGAGCTTTCCATGCTAAACCCCAGAGTTAATATTTGTTGCTGGAGATGCCAAAGAAACACTTGTGTATTGTGCAGAGTGGGCAGTCCCAGGTGCCCTTTTTATTCATTTGTCATTATTCCACTCTTTTGTCAGCTTAGAGGGTGAGAAATGGCCACATGTGACAGATCTCTTCTCCCCAGGTCTTCAGCATGAGAGTGCTGAATTTCAGTGCCCAAATGTATAAAGTTCTAGAACAAGGAATAATCTCCAAGAATGAGCAAGAGTCCAGAGAAGAAGTAACAGATTGCTTGACTCACCAAAACAGTCACTTGTCACACACCCTCAGAAAAGCATTTTCTCAGAACCATGCAGTTGGTCTTGCCCATCACTCACTGCAGCCTGTCCCTTTCCAGTTGGTCCAGTGTTTACTCAGATCCCTTTGAATCATGGGGAAAGGGTCTTTTTTCACTCTTATATGGTTCAATCAAGAGTTCCTTGCCCTTGCCTGCTCATGATCCTAATTACTGACTTCATGTGAGGAATCCTCACGGGGAGGAGCAGAGAGGAGGACATTGTTTCAAAACAGACGGGGAAGATTTCTCTTTCAGATTAGCCCAAAGGCTTTGGCTAATCTCATTTTAAACTGCTTTCCTGCAATTTCTAAAAAAGGGGAGCAGGGGTGGAAGGTTTTGTCTGTTGCTAGAGGGACAAAGAGGAACCAGTGGAATTAATTAAGCAAGGAGGTGACAGGGATAGACCGGCACTTTTAGCTAGAGGGGCATCTTTGATCTGGAGTATCTGAACCACTTGTCCAGGAAATGGGGCAGCCAATAACTACTGGGGACAAAGACAACAGAGAACAGGGAGACCTGTTTGACTGAAATCAGAAGGGACAAATCCCTGGACTCTATGGTTTAACCTTCTACCTCTTTAGACCCAGATTCACCCAAACTCTCCAATGAACTTTGTGCTGGGGACAAGGGGAAGTGAATGGAGGCTTTCAGTTCCCACTTTTATATGTGCATAAATGGGAAGGGAATTGACTGAATAAGAGGTGAATGGATAGGAGAAAGGCTGGGGAGGAAGGGAAAGAAAAGTGTGGGGAGTAGAGGAACTGGGGGACAAGAAAGATGGACAGAAGGCCAATGGTTTCCTATTGCCTCATGGGAGGACTTTGAGTCTTCCGGGTTAAGGGTCTCTGTTTTACATCCCCGTCCTTGTTCTTGTCAGAATGCTGCACCAGCAGGTCTGTCAGCAGCCAGGATTCACAAGACTCTGGCTCCTGAGCTCATATCTGGGTACAGGGTCACTCTGAGTAATCTCCTTTGTCAAAAAGTAGCTGCCATTCCAGCCCCTGTTGCACCAATTCTCTATGCTGCTATACACTACATATCCTTCCTCTTCCTCCTCCCTCCCTTCTCTGTGCCTTCAGACATTCATAAACTTTGATCACTTCTCTATTTGGAAATGGTTATTAATGAGGTTATACATGTGCATTCATGCACAACATATTTCCATATTAGTCATGTTGTGACAGGAAACACAGACCACAATCTCCTCCCCCCCAATAAAATAAAAAAGGTAAACTGATCTGCATTGAGACTCCATCAATTCTTTGTCTGATCGTGGATAGCATTTTCCATCCCAAGTCTATTGGAATTATCTTGGATCACCACATTGCTGAGAAGAGCTAAGTCTACTGCAGTTGATCATCACATAATAATCTTGCTGTTGATGAGGATAAAGATCTCCTGGTTCTATTCACTTCACTTAGCATCAGTTCCTGTAAGTCTCTCCAGGCCTCTCTGAAAACATCCTGCTGGAAATATTATTCCATGACATTCATATACCATAATTTATTCAGCCATTCTCCAGTTGATGGGCATCCACTCCCTTTTCAGTTCCTTGCCACTACAAAAGGGCTGCCACAAACATTTTTACACATGTGGGTCCTTTCCCCTCCTTTATGATCTCTTTGGGGCACAGGCCCAGTAGAAACATTGCTGGGTCAAAGCATATGAACACCTTGATATCCCTTTTTGCATAGTGACAAATTGCTCTCCAGAATGGTTGGGTCAATTCACAACTCCCACAACATGTTAGTGTCCCAGTTTTCCCACACCCCCTTCCATTTTTATCATTTCCCTTTTCTGTTATATTAGCCAAACCAATATGTGTGATGTGGCTATCTCAGAGCTGTTTGAATTTGCAGTTCTCCAGTCAATAGTGATATAGACTGTTTTATCCATATGATCATACATTGCAAGCCAGGTGACACAACTGATAGAGTTTCAGGCCCTGAGTCAGGAAGACCTGACTTCAAATCTGACATTGGGCACTTAGTAGTCGTATGACCCTAGCCAAGCTACTTAACACTTTGCCTCAGTTCCTCATCTGTAAAAAGATATTGGCAAACCAGGCTAATATCTTTGCCACAAAAACCCTACAAGAGGATATAAATAGTTGTGTCCAATGAACAACCAAGAATTCCTTTGCTGTTGCTAGCATTTGCAGAACTACATTGAATACTAGTGGGAGAAGTGGGCATCCTTGCTTCACCTTGTATTAGAAAGGATATATACATATACCAGGAATGTAGGGAGGGTCCAATAGTAGGAAAACTATTAGCATAATTGACTATATCAGTAACCAAATGAACAAAAACCATATAATTATCTCAATAGATGCAGAAAAAGCATTTGATAAAACCTAACATACTTTTTATTCAAAACACTAGAGAACATAGGAATAAATGGACTTTTCCTTAAAATACTCAGTAGCATCCATTTAAAAGCAGCAGCTGGCATCATATGTAATGGCAATAACCTGGAACCATTCCCAATAAGATCAGGAGTAAAACAAGGTTGCCCACTATCACCATTTCTAGAAATGCTACCTTTGGCAATAAGAGAAGAAAAAGAGATTAATGGAATTAGAGTAGGTCATGAAAAAACCAAATTATCACTCTTTGCAAATGACATGATGGTATTCCTAGAGAACCCTAGAGAATCAACTAAAGAATTATTAGAAATAATTCACAACTTTAGCAAAGTTGCAGGATAAAAAATAAATTCACATAAATCATCAACATTTTTATACATCACTAACAAAATCCAACAGCAAGAGATAAAAAGGGAAATTCCATTAAAAATATCTGCCGACAGTATAAAATATTTGGGAATATATCTGCTAAGGGAAAGTCAGGACCTATACGAACAAAATTACAAAACATTTTCCACACAAATAAACTCAGATCTAAACAACTGGAAAAATATCAAGTGCTCTTGGATGGGTCCAGTGAATATAATAAAGATGACAATACTACCTAAATTCATCTACTTATTTACTCCTGTACCAATCAGACTCCCAAGAAATCATTTCACTGACATTGAATAATTAACAACGAAATTCATCTAGATGACAAAAGATCAAGAATTTCAAGGAAATTAATGGGAGGAAAAGTAAATGAAGGTGCCTTAGCTATACCACATGTCAAATTATATTAGAAAGCAGTGGTCATCAAAACCATTTGGTACTGGCTAAGAAACAGAGTAGTTGATCAGGGGAATAGGTTAGGTTCACAAAACAAAATAATCAATGACTGTAGTAATCTAGTGTTTCACAAACCTAAAGATGCCAACTTTTGGGAAAAGAACTCACTATTTCACAAACACTGCTGGGAAAATTAGAAACTACTATGGAAGAACCAAGGCATTGACCCACATTTAAAACCATATACCAAGATAAGGTTGAAATGGATTCATGATCTAGATGTAAAGAATGATATTATAAACAAATTAGAACAATGTAGGATGGTTTACCTCTCAGTCCTGTGGAGGAGGAAGGAATTTGTGACCAAAGAAGAACTAGAGATCAGCATTAATCACAAAATAGATCATTTTGACTATATCAAGTTAAAAACTTTTTGTACAAAAAAAAACGAATGCAGACAAGATTACAAGGAAAGCAACAAACTGGAAAAACATTTTTACATTCAAAGGTTCTGATAAAGGCGTCATTTCTAAAATACATAGAGAATTAATTCAATTTTTTAAAGAATTCAAGCCTTCCTCCCATCAATAAATGGTGAAAGTATATGAGCAGACTATTTTCAGATGAAGAAATTCAAAGTGTTTGTAGTCTTATGAAAAGGTGCTCCAAATCACTATTGATCAGAAAACTGCAAATTAAGACAACCCTGAGGTACCACTACACACCTGTCAGATTGGCTAAGATGACAGGAAAAGATAATGATGAATGTTGGAGGGGATGTGGGAAAACTGGGACACTGACACGTTTTTGGTGGAACTGTGAATGGATCCAACCATTCTGGAGAGCAATTTGAAACTATGCTCAAAAAGTTATCAAAATGTGCATGCCCTTTAACCCAGCAATGTTTCCATTGGGCTTATATCCCCAAGAGATCTTAAAGGAAGGAAACGGCCCCACATGTGCAAGAATGTTTGTGGCAGCCCTTTTTGTAGTGGCTAGAAACTGGAAACTGAATGGATGCCCGTTGATTGAAGAATGGCTGAATAAATTATGGTATATGAATGTTATGGAATATTATTGTTCTGTAAGAAATGACCAGCAGGATGATTGCAGAGAGGCCTGGAGAGATTTTCATGAACTGATGCTGAGTGAAATGAGCAGAACCAGGAGATCATTATACACGGCAAAAACAATATTATATGATGATCACTTCTGAAGGACGTGGCTCTCTTCAACAATGAGGTGATTCAAATTAGTTCCTATTGTTCAGTGATGAAGATATTCATCGAGAGAGAGGCCTGTGGGAACTGAGTGTGGACCACAACACAGCATTTTAATGCTTTCTGTGAATATTTCCTTGCATTTTGTTTTCCTTCTTAGGTTGGTGTCTTTTTTTTCTCTCTCTAGATCTGATGTTTCTTGTGCAGTAAGATAACTGTATAGATATGTATACATATATTGGATCTGTCATATAATTTAACATATTTAGCATGTATTAGGTTACCTGTCATCTAGAGGTGGGGGTGGGGGAAAAGAGGGGAAAAGCTTGGAACAAAAAAAAGTTTTGCAAAGGTCAATGTAGAAAAATCACTCATATGTTCTCTAAATAAAAAGCTTTTAATTAAAAAAAAGGGAAAAAAACCCAAACTTGTGTTTCCCCAGAAATCTGTTCTGTTCCTTATCTTCTCCTTCTGTTTACCTTTATATTACACTTACCCAAAACTGATGAGTCCACGTAAGAGACTTGTGGATGCTCAGAACATCTTTTGTTTATGAATTTGAATGCTAAGACATTTGGAGTGTATATCTAAATGTATACAAGAGACCTTGTGAAGGAAGAAGTAATAGGTGTTAATGGTTTGGAGTGGCAGAGTAAGGGAGAAAGAAAAATCAAGGTTGTGAACCTTGATGAATTTGTTTTGGGGTATGTTGGGTTTAAGTTGTCTATGAGATATCCATCTCAAGATTCGAAACAGTCAGTGGAGATGCTGGACTGGAGGTGAGAAGACAGGTTAGAGAGGGCCAAAGAGATCTAAGTCATCTGCCAAAAGGCGACAATTGAATCCACGGAAGTTGAAAAGATCACCCAGTGAAGGAGTATAGACGGAAAAGATATTTTAAAGCCTGAGTTTGCAAAATGAATGGACTGGATTAGATACTTTCTGAGTTCCTTCCAGCTCCAGATCCATGCACTGCTCACCAGCCTTGGTAAGTGCATCCAGAAAACGTTTGCCCACCAAGGATGAATGTCTCTGGCTTTGTTAACTTATTAGAGGCAGCTGGATGTTATAGTGGATTGACTGCTAGAGCTGAGTCTAGGAGGATCTTCCTAAGTTCAAATTTAGCCTCAGACCATTCTGAACTGGGATCAAGCCATGTGACCTTCTGCTTAACCTTTGTCTGCTCAGGCTGCTTATGCAGAACATGAGAACAATACCAATTCCTATATCCTAATGATGTGATGATTACATGGATAATAGTTGTCAAAGTGCTCAACATAGTCTCTGACACCTAGTGTTGTAAAAATGTTGGCTGCTATTGTTTAGACAGGGGACACAGGAGGGTGTCATATTGGGTCAGGAAGCACTGCTATCTGGTGGCTATAGAGCATCTCTTCCTTTGACCCGGTGGGGCCAAACTAGAGCAATAATTGCTTTCCAATCCAATCCAGTCCCTAAGTATTGATCAAACACTTCCTATGTTCTTGGAGGTTTCCTAAGTGCCGGGGATAGAGGTACAATAAACCAAGTCATCTCTGCTCACAAGATTCACTAAGCCTTTCTGCAATTCTTTATTCTGACTTTCAACAATGTATTGGTCTGAAGGAGGAGCAAGCATGGAAAGGTGGCCAAGGGCAGCCCATTCTTACAGGTGAAGCCCCTGGCCCCCTATTCTGAAAGATTCCCAAGTATTCTCAGCACTGACACATTCATTCGTTTAGACTGTGGGGAGCTCGGGAAGTTGCTGAACTCATTTCCTGAGAAATGAAGTCCTATGACATAAGCGGGATCCGGATAAAGCAAATGAGGAAGCTCCTGCCTAAAGTTAACCTTACACATAGACTGAATCAGTCTTTCCATGAAGGACGTTGTGAGGGATAGAGAGTGAATTTATTTGTTGCTTTAATTTCATTCACTGCGATACCAATCATACTACCAAAGAATTAATTTATAGAAGTAGTAAAACCACAAAATTCAAGGAAAACAAAAGTGAATCAATGATAAAAAAAGGTTAAAGAAGATGGCCTGCATATACTTTTACATACATGTGTGTGTGTGCATGAGTGTGTGTGTCTGGGTGAAGCATCAAAAAGCATTATATAGGCTATAAAATTGTGCATATCCTTTGACCTAGCAATATCTCTCAGGTTTGTATCCCAAAAAGATCAAAGAAAAGGGGGAAAGGATCTATGTGTACAAAAACATCTATAGGAGCAGTTTTGGTAGGGACAAAACATTGCAAATTGAGGGGATTCCCATCAATTGGAGAATGGCCAAAAGAGTTGTGGTATATGGTTCTGAATATTATTGTACTATAAGAAATGACCATCAGGTTCCAGAAAAACCTGGGAAGATTTGGATGAACTGACCGAAAGGAAGGTGAACAGAACCAGGAGAATATTGTATACAGCAACAGCAATTTTGTAAAAATGGAACCCCCCAAAGCTACTGCTATTCAAGGTTAATTAAGAAAGACATATTTTCCAAATGAGAGACATATACTCTGCCTTGGTCAGTTTAGTGCATTATATCTTAGAGAAGACAAAGACAAGCTGGGGCTTGTTCCAAAGGCAGCAATGAAGATGGTGAGAGGAACCAAGAATATTTAGGTCTCAGAGAGGACTTAAGAAGGACCAAATTTTAGCCACATTCAAGTCCATGAAGGACTGTCACTGTGGAAGAGATATTAAAATTGAGTCTGGTTCCCCTTAAATAACCTATCCAACTAGAATGTCCATTATCTTCCAGGGAAGAAGGTGGACATTTAATGATATAGGTGAATTTCACCTCTTTCTAATGAAAAGATCAGATCTGGCCAAAAAATTTGACCTCCAAACACAGAACTCAAGAGAAGCATAAAAAGGTAAAAAGGAAGGACTCTTAAGAACTATATTTCTGCTATGGTTATTCTTAAAGAATGGGGGTATAATTAGGTTTTATTTTAATAATATGAAAAAGAAACCAGAAGTGGAAGGGCTATCATACTGTAAAAAGATGGAAAAAGAAGTAAAATAAGATAAAAAAGGTAAAAATAAGGTAAAATCTCATGATTTTATCATGAAGAAACAAAGAAAACCTAATATAACTGAGGGAAAGACAAGAGGGGGATAAGCATTGTGTGAATCTTACTCTAATCAGATTGGACTCTAAAAGAGTATATCAGACACATTTACTTTCACAGAGAAACTTTTCCCTCCTCATAGGGAAGTAGGAGGGAAAGGAGGAAAAGAAAAGGAAAGACTAATAGAAGGGAAAAAGAAGAATTAAGGGAAATGTGTAAAAAAAGAGGGAGGGGCTCCAAAGGGGGAGGACTGTTTGAGGGAGGTGGTCATCAAAAGCAAAATACTAGGGAGGGGGGAAGGGAGGAAAGGCAAAGGGAAAACAAAAATATGCATTTGGGTAAATAAGATGGCAGGAAATACAGAATTAGTTATTTTAACTGTTAATGTGAAGGGGATGAACTCTGCCATAAAGCAGAAGTGGACAGCAGACCGGATTAAAACCCAGAATTCAACAATATGTTGTTTATAAGAAACACATCTAAGGCATAGAGATACATACAGAGTGAAGGTAAAGGGCTGGAGAAGAATCTATTATGCTTCAAGTGAACAAAAAAAAATCAGGGGTAGCAATCCTGATTTCAGTTCAAGTAAAAGCAAATATAGATCTAATTAAATGAGATAAGGAAGGAAACTATGTTAAATTAAAGGGTACCACAGACAATGAAGCAATATCAATGCTAATCACATATGCACCAAGTGGTATAGTATCCAAATTTCTAGACCAGAAGTTAAGAGAAATGCAAGAAGAAATAGACAGCAAAACTGTACCAGTGGGGGATCTCAACCTTGCTCTCTCAGAATTAGTTAAATCACACCACAGCATAAATAAGAAAGACGTTAGGGAGGTAAACAAATTATAAGAAAAATTAGGTATGATAGCTCTTTCAAAAAAATTGAATGGAGACCGAAGGGAGTTTACTTTTTTCTCTGCGGTTCATGGAACCTATACAAAAATTGACCATGTGTTAGGGCATAAAACCCTCAAAATCAAATGCAGAAAGGCAGAAATACTAAATGCATCTTTTTCAGATTATGATGCAATAAAAATCATGTGCAATATAAGGCCAAGAGAAAATAAATCAAATATAATTGCAAACTAAATAATGTAATTCTAAAGATTGAATGGGTGAAAAGGAAAATCATAGGCACAATCAATAACTTCATCCAGGAGAATAAAAATAATGAGACAACATACCAAAATTTGTAAGATATGGCCAAAGTGGTTATAAAAAGTAATTTAATATCTCTAGATGCTTACTTACATAAAATAGAGAAAGAGAAGATTAATGAAATGAGCTTACTATTTAAAAACCTAGAAAAAGAACATATTAAACATCCTCAATTCAATACCAAATTGGAAAATCTGAAAATGCAAGGTGAGATTAAGAAAATTGAAAATAAGAAAACTATCGAATTAACAAATAAAACTAAGAGTTGGCTTTATGAAAAAACCAACAAAATAGATAAGCCTTTAGTTAATTTGATTAGAAAAAGGAAAGAGGAAAATCAAACTGTTAGTCTCAAAAATGATAAGGGAGAACTTCCCACCAATGAAGAGGAAATTAGAGCAATAATTGGGAGTTACTTTACCTAACTTTATGCCAACAAATTTGAAAATCTAAATGAAATGGAACAATATCAACAAAAATATAGACTGCCCATGTTAACAGAAGAGGAAAAACAATATTTAAATTGCCCCATTTTAGAAAAAAGAAATAGGGGCAGCTAGGTGGCATAGTGGATAGAGAACCAGCCCTGAACTCAGGAGGACCTGAGTTCAAATCTGGCCTCAGACACTTAACATTCCCTAGCTGTGTGATCCTGGGCAAGTCACTTAACCTCAATTGCCTCAGCAAAAAGCAAAAAAAATATATATATATATAACAAGCTATTATTAAACTCCCTAAGAAAAAATCTCCAGAGCCAGTTAGATTGGCATGTCAGTTCTACCAAACATTCAAAGAATAATTAATTCCAATACTATATAAACTGCTTGAAAAAATAAGGAAAGAAGGTGTACTAACAAATTTCTTCTATGGCACAGATATGGTGCTGATAGCTAAACCAGGGAAAACAGTGAAAGAAACTAGAGACTGATTTCCTTAATGTATATTCATGCAAAAATCTTAAATAAGATATTAGCAATGAAATTACAGGAAGTCATCCCCAGGATAATACACTATGACCAAGTAGGATTTATACCAGGAATGCAGGAATGGTTCAATATTAGGGAAAGTACTAGCATAATTGACTATATCAATAATCAAATTAACAAAAAAACATATGATTATCTCAATAGATGCCAAAAAAGCATTTAATAAAATCCAACACCCATTCCTATTAAAAACACTATAGAGATAGGAATAAATAGGCTTATCATTATAATAATTAGTAGCATCTACTTAAAACCATCAGCAAGCATCCTATGTAATGGGGACAAACTAGAACCATTCCCAATAAGATCAGGAGTGAAACAAGACTGCCACTGTCACCCTTACTATTTAATATTGTATTAGAAATGTTAGCTTTGGCAATAAGAGAAGAAAAAGAGATTAAAAGAATTAGAGTGTGTAATGAGGAAACCAAATTCTCACTCTTTGCAGATGACATGACGGTATACTTAGAAAACCCTAGAGACTTAATTAAAAAACTCCTAAAAAGAATTCACAACTTAAACAAAGTTGCAGAATACAAATTAAATCCACATAAATCCTCAGCATTTTTATATATTACCAACAAAGTTCAGCAGCAAGAGATACAAAAAGAAATACAATTCAAAATAACGGATGATAGGATAAAATATGTGGGAATCAATCTGCCAAGGAAAAGTCAGGAACTATACAAACTAAACTACAAAACACTTTGCACACAAATAAAGTCAGACCTACTCAACTGGAAAAACATCAAGTGCTCATGGGTAGGCAGAGCGAATATAATAAAAATGGCAGTACTACCCAAACTAATTTACTTATTTAGTGCCATACCAAACTCCCAAGAAATTATTTTACAAATCTAGAAAACATAGTAGCAAAGTTCATTTGGAAGAACAAAAGTTCAAGAATTTCTTGGAAATTAATGAAAAAAAAAGATTGATGAAGGTGGTCTTGCTGTATGAGAACTAAAACTATATTATAAAGCAGCGGTCATCAAAACCATTTGGTACTGGCTAAGAAATAGAGCAGTCGATCAGTGGCATAGGATAAGACATCAGGACAATCTAGGCAATAATCATAGCAATCTAGTGTTTGAAAAACCCAAAGACCCCAACTTTTGGGATAAGTACTCACTATTCCACAAAAACTGCTGGGAAAATTGGAAACTAGTGTGGAAGAAATTAGGGATTTACCTACACCTACCTACACATGGCCAAGATAAGATCTAAATGGGTTCATGATCTAGATATAAAGAGTGATATTATAAGAAAATTAGAGAAACATAGGATGGTTTACCTCTGAGAGATACCTGTGGAGATGGAATAAATTTATGCCCAAAGAAAAAATGGAACTCTTAATTGAACACGAGATAGATAATTTTGATTATATTAGGTTTGAAAGTTTTGTACAAACAAAAACTATTGCAGACAAGATTAGGAGGGAAGCAATAAATTGGGAAATCATCTTTACATTTAATGTTTCTGATAAAGGCCTCATTTCTAAAATATATAGAGAATTGTCTCATATATATAAGAATTCAAGCCACTCTCAAATAGATAAATGGTCAAAGGATATGAACAGACAATTTTCAGATGATGAAATTAAAACCATTTCTAGTCATATGAAAAGGTGCTCCAAATCACTACTGATCAGAGAAATGTAAATGAAGACAACTCTGAGGTACCACTACACATATGTCAGATTGGCTAAAATGACAGGAAAAGATAATGATGAATTTTGGAGGGGATGTAGGAAATCTGGGACACTCATACATTGCTCGTGGAATTGTGAACAGATTCAACCATTCTGGAGAACAATTTGAAACTATGGTCAAAAAGTTAGCAAACTGTGCATACCCTTTGACCCAGCAGTGTTTCTACTGGGACTATATCCCAAAGACATCTTAGAGGAGGGAAAGGACCCCACATTTGCAAGAAAGTTTGTAGCAGCCCATTTTGTAGTGGCTAGAAACTGGAAATTGAAAGGATGCCCATCATATGGAGAGTGGCTGAATAAATTATGGTATATGAATGTTTTGGAATATTATTGTTTTCCCTGTTTTTTTATTAAAAGCTTTTTTATTTGCAGAACATATGAGTGATTTTTCTACATCGACCTTTGCAAAACTTTTTTTTTGTTCCAAGCTTTTCTCCTCCTTTCCCCCACCTCCACCCCTAGATGACAGGTAATCTAACAGATGATAAATATGTTAAATTATATGAAAAATCCAATATATGTTTGCCTATCTATACAGTTATCTTACTGCACAAGAAACATCAGATCTAGAAAGAAAGAAAAAAAAAACAACAACAACCTAAGAAGGAAAACAAAATGCAAGGAAATATTCATAGAAAGCATTAAAATGCTGTGTTGTGGTTCACACTGAGTTCGCCCAGGCTTCTCTCTAGATGCATATAACTTTCTTCATTGCTGAACAATAAGGACTTTTTTGAATCACATCATTGTTGAAGAGAACCATGTGCATGAGAATTGATCATCGTA
>JAJPUD010027346.1:0-15641 GCA_023553655.1 Myrmecobius fasciatus | reverse complement strand
AGTCCTTTGGTAGCTTTGAAAGCCTGGATCCCCTTTCCTTCTTTTTCTTTTTCCTAACTCTCCAGAGTCCTTATCATCTTGTTTCTTCATCATTTCTTGTCCCATTTAGACAGAGAGCTGGGAGGTCCTCCAGAGAAGCAGGGGCCCAGGCTTTCACTGACCCCTCCTCCTTTTCCTTCTCCTCCTCTTCTCATCCCCCTCACCTTGCTTTCTCCACAGCAGTCAGAGTTCAGGGTCGAGCTGCTATAAACTCCCTGACTGCCAAGGGTTTTCTGCCTGCCCTAGAGAATCCCTTCCTCTCTTCTCCTGGAATATATACATCAGTCACCTTCCTCTTCCTCCCTTCTTTCCCCAATCACTGAATCTCCAAAACTACCAGATCCAGCCCAGCACCTCAGAGTTTCATGGTAATTATTTTCTCCTGATGCTCAGGTTAAGGATTCACTTCCCCCTCTTTTAAGTCCCCCTTTTTCTTTATTAATTATTTTATTTTTTCTGGTTATACATATAATATTAACTTTAAAAATACACATTTATTTATGAATCATGTTGGGAGAGAAAAATCTGAACAAAAGGGAAAAACCACAGGAGAGGAGAAAAAAAAAAAAACAGAAAAAAGAAGTGAATATAGCATGTCTTGATTTACACTCAATCTCCATACTTCTTTTTTCTGGATGCATTTTTTTTTCCCAAAGTTTATTGGGATTGAGGCAGTTAGATGGTACAATGGATAGAGCACCAGCCCTGAAGTCAGGAAGACCTGAGTTCAAATTTGGCTTCAGACACTTAACGCAATCCTTGCAAGCTATGTGACCCTGGACAAGTCACTGAATTTGAACTTGGGTCCTCCTGACCCCAGGGCCAGTATTCTTATCCACTTTACCATCTTGTTTGATGATGGGTCTGATACTAACTCTGATTTTAAGTCATAATTTGATCCTGATCTTGATCTTTTGCCTTGAATCCCCCCCTTTTTATTTTTTGGAATTTTATTTGCAATGGTTTATTATTATCATTACTTTAATAAAATTATTTTAATAAAGTACATAACTTAATATATTAACAAAACAATAATTGTTTTAATAATTAAAATAAATGTAATAATTTAATAATGTTTAATAATAAAATTTTATTTAAAAATAAATAAATTTTATTTTCAAAATACATGCAAAGATAGTTTTAAATATTCATCCTTGCAAAACTCTGTGTTCCAATTTTTTCTTTCTTCTTTCCTTCCTCCTTCCTCCTCTCCTAGGCAGCAAGTAATCCAATATGAGTTAAACATGTCCAATTTAGAATTTATCATTTGCACATTTATCATGCTGCTCAAGAAAAATTAGATCAAAAAGGGAAAAAAATGAGAAAAAGCAAGCAAACAACAGCAACAACAAAAAAAGGTAAAAATATTATATTTTGGTTCACATTTAGTCTCTATAGTCCTCACTCTTGATGCAGATGGCTTTCTCCATCACAAATCTATTTGAATTGTCCTGAATCATCTCATTGCTAAAAAGCTTAAGTCCAAAGCAGCTGGTCATCACATAATCTTGTTATTACTGTGTACAATGTTCTCTTGGTTCTACTCACTTCATTTAGCATCAGTTCATGTAAGTCTTTCCAAGTCTTTCTGAAATCATCCTGCTGATCATTTCTTATAGAACAGTAATATGCCTCAAATCCCTTCTTGACTTGTCTTTTTTTTAATTAAAGCTTTTTATTTTCAAAGCATATGTATAAATATTTTTCACCGTTCAACCTTGCAAAACCTTGTATCCAGATGTTTTCCTCCCTTTCCCCCACTTTCTCCCCCAGATGGCAAATAATCCAATATATGTTAAACATGTACAATTCTTCTATACATTTTCCCATCATTATCATGCTGTATAAGAAAAATCAAATCAAAAAGGAAAAAATGAGAAAGAAAACAAAATGTAAGCAAACAAAAAGAGTGAAAATGTTATGTTGTGATGCACATTCAGTCCCCACCGTCCTCTCTCTGGGTGTAGATGTTCTGTCCATCACAAGACCATTGAAACTGGACTGAATCACCTCACTGTTGAAAAAAGCCACATCTATCAGAATTGATCATTGTATAATCTTGCTGTTGCCACGTACAATGATCTCCTGATTCTACTCACTTCACTTAGAATCAGTTCATCAATTGACAAATTATAAAAATAAATAAAATTTACTTTATAATAAAATAAAAGACAATTGACCTGTCGTCTAAATTTTAAAAAATTAATAGCTTTTTATTTTTCCAAATACATACAAAGATTGTTTTCAAAAATTACTTTTGCAAAACCTTGTGTTCAAAATTTTTCTTCTTCCCTCTCTCCCGACTTCCCCCACCCCCATCCAGACAGCAAGCAATCCGATATAGGTTAAACACGTTCAATTCTCCTAAACATATTTCCATTTGTTGATCTAAGTCTTAAACCTGATTTCAGTCTTAACCTTGATGCTGACCATAACCCTGACCCTAAAATCTGATGCTGACTGATTTTAACTTTTTATCTCTTCTCCTTGGAAGAAGAAGCTCAAGTAGCTCAGCCTTCCTGGGTTTTCCCACCAAGACCAACTCTTTCCCATACAACTCCCAGATACCTCCTTGCTCTTTTTTATTCCCTCTGGTCTCTGGCTCCAGCATCCTTCTTCTTAGCTATCCCGACCTCAGGCAACCTACACAGGGAAGCAGGCAATGTTTGCCCTCAGAGAGTTCCTTTTGAAGTTCCCAATCCAGAAGGTCTCTCCCCCATCACTGAACTCCTCCTCTCTCTCTTCTCTCAGAGGATTTTCTCCCTACACTTCTCTGTTGCCTGCTCTCCTCCTCCTACTTGGCTGCTTGAAGAGAGCCCTCTCCTCCCCTGAGTGCTCTGGGCAGAAAGCTCCTTCCTCAGCTGGACACTAGACATGGTCCTGAACTAGTTCCCTGGCTCTCCCAGGAGAGCAGTGGGAATATCTCATACAACCAGCCAGGGCTCAGGCTCCAAACCACACATCAGGAAGTGGGATGGAGGAGGATTGGGGGTAAAGGAGGAACCCAGACCAGATGTTGTGCAAGTCCGTGTAAATCACTCCTGGCAGAAAACATCTGGAGAAGTAGGTCAGCCTCAAGCCATACACAGAAGCATTTGGGACTTCAGAATCGCCACTTCCAATCCCCTCGGCTCTCCCAGATCCAAACACATCCCAGACCCCCAGGTGCTTACATCTCTTGTTTCACAAGTGGAGGACAGAGCAACCAGATCATCTCCCTGGACAACCCACTGCCTCCGAGTCATGGAGTCATTTTCAGAGGAAAATGTTTTGCCAACCTTAAAGTACTTAGGAAAAAGCAATTATTATTATTATCAGTGTTGTTATTGTTTTTCCTGAATTCTACTATGCTAACCTTTTTTTTAGGGGGCGTTGAAGGGGCAGAGAATTTAATCTCTTGTTTCTGAATTCACTCCTTCATCCTAGGGAAAGCAAGATATGGATATTCCAGTTTAGTGTATACAAATATAGGGTTTTAAGCTATTGCTGACTCCTCTGGAGCTTTCTCTTCTGGGTCTTTCCTTCCTTCCTTTTATCTTTTCTACTTACCAGAACCATTAGCTAGGACAGAAGATTCACCATTGTCCTATCCCTTTTGCTTTGATGGTTGTAGAATGGCGCTCTATGAGGAACATGGACAAGAGCTTTGGGATATAATAGGAAGAATTCTAGGGGTAGACTTCTCAGAGAATTTTAAGGAGAAATCCTACAGAAGGAGTCCTAAGGTGGAAGGGAAGCCCTCCTGCCCATTGTGGGGGGGACAGGGAATAGTTGTATTTTGAACCCCTGCACACTGACCTTAAGGGATATTGGACTGGCTCTGGGTATGTGAGATGGAGGGATAGGAAGAGATACCTCGTGGTAGGTAGCTGAGAAAGAAAGAAATTGCCTCAGATAGTGAGTAACCCCAAACCAACTGAGAGGTTTATCCCTGTGGTGATTATAACATTAAGACAAAATGAGCCACATCTCATATCCTACACCCCACATCTCCCAGATCTTCAGGAAAAAGAACTGGGGATGTTTAGCTTGAAGAAGAGAAGACTTGGGAATAACATGTGTTAGAAAAAGGTAGAACTAGGACCCAATGTTGGGTCAATGTAAGGAATAATGTCCTACATGGCTCTTTTCAACAGAGAGGTGATTCAGGGAATTCCAGTGATCCTGTGATGAAGAGAGCCATCTACACCTAGAGAGAGATTGTGGGAACGGAGTGTGGATCACAATTGAGTATTTTCACCATTTTCGTGGTTGTTTGCTTGTGTTTTGTTTTCTTTCTAATTTTTTTTTTCCTTTTTGATCTGATTTTTCTTGTGCAGCATGATAATTGTGGAAATACATATAGAAGAACTGCACATGTTTAATATATATTGAATTACTTGTCCAGGGGAGAGGGTGGGAGGGAGGGAAGAAATTTGGAATGCAAGGTTTTGCAAGGCTGAAAGCTGAAAACTAT
Organism: Myrmecobius fasciatus; assembly: GCA_023553655.1. Taxonomy (NCBI): domain Eukaryota; kingdom Metazoa; phylum Chordata; class Mammalia; order Dasyuromorphia; family Myrmecobiidae; genus Myrmecobius; species Myrmecobius fasciatus. Next base: position 11,146 of record JAJPUD010027346.1, on the reverse strand, counting down.
GCATATGTTTTGAAAATAAAAAGCTTAAAAGAAAGGAATAATGTCCTGACAACCGGAGCTATCTAACGGTAAAATGGGAATCTTGAAGAAGAAGTGAGCCCTCCATCATAGGAGGTGTTCAAATAAAGGCTGGATGATCACTTTTCTATGATAATTAATCCACAGTGAAAATGGGAATTAAACTAGATGATGCCCCACTCACCAGACCACCTATCAGACTTCCCAAAGACCTCCCAGTCCAGACAGCATTCTGATTCTTCAGCTAAAAGTAGCATGGTCTGAGTCAAAGAGAAGAGGGATTCACAAAAGACTTAAAGCCATCAGATTAAGCAAAGGGATTGGAGTGGGATAGAGTAGGGAGATTTAGAGCTCCCCAGATGAAAAAAGTAGACTGCACTCCATGAAGTCATTGCCTGGAACCCCTGGGAAAATCAAGGGTCTGGGTACAGGACTATGGCTCCCCTGCCTATCAAAACTGGTTCTAAATCCCCCTAAGTCCTTTCCCTGGGCTCCTTGCCAGAGCCTGATCTTAAAGGGGTCAAAGGTCTTGCTTTTCACATTATTTTAGCTTCCTGTGGTAGTGACAATCAATTTCTTCTCAGGAGGCTTTTTATAGTTCATTTTTAATAAGCAGCCTTCATTTTGTAGGAACTTCACGCATTTATAGTTGCATAGAAAGTCTCAAAAAATAAAACTTGCCAGTCTAAACTCCTTAGTATCTTATTTATGTTTTCTGTGATTGGTGGAGATCTCTCTCTACAGCCTTATCTCTCCTTATTCTTCTCCAAAGATTATGCTTCAGACAAACAGGCTTCCTTGTCAATCCTCTTCCTAAGGGCCCAGGCCTTCCTGTTTCTGGGACTTTGTGCCTAATTTCCCTTAACATTGTGGTAGGAGGGAAAGACCAGGGGATTTGGAGGCAGAAAATCTGGGTTTGATTCCAGTTCTACCACATACAACCTGAATGACCACGGGCACATCTCAAATGGATGCTATGGGTAAGACCCAGGAAGAGCCTGAGAGGTTTAAACAATAGTATAAGTGGAACAAAATTCATTTAGTAGCTACAGCAACATTTAAAAAAAAAGAGAAGAAAGAGACCATACATTTAAAGCAACACTTCTTATGATAGCAAAGAATTGAAATGTAAGGAGATGCCCGTCTATTAGGAGTTGCTTAAACAAATTATAGTTCATAAACATAATGGAATATTTCTGTGCCATAATAAATGATGAATGTAATGAATATAGAGAATCATGGAAGGATCTCTACATGTCCTCATATATTTTCACCTGGTAGCATCCACCACCCTCACATAACAGAACTTGTTGAGCCAAGCTCCAGTTGATAGGCATCCCCTTAATTTCCAATTCTTTATCGTCACAGAAAGAGCTGCTCCAAATATTGTTGTACAAATAGGTCCTTTCCCCCTTTTTTGGATTTCTTTGGGATCCTGACTTAATAGTAGTATTGCTGGGTCAAAAAGTATGGACAATTTTATAGCCCTTGGGGCATAGTTCCAAATTGCTCCCTAGAATGGTTGGATCAGCTCACAATTCCACCAACAGTGTGTTGGTGTCTCAATTTTTCCACAGGGCCTCCAACATTTTTCCTTTTTCTTTTCTGTTATATTGGCCAATCTGATAGGTGTGAGGTGGTACCTCAGATATTATGTGTGTGTGTGTGTGTATTATATATATGTATATATATATATATTCAGACTTTTTTCAGGGTATTTAAAAGTTATTGCTGATTATTTCCTCTTTTTTGTCTTCAAAAATATTATTGTTATATGGCAGTGGTTCTCAAATTGTGATATGGGGATCCCTAGAAATCCCCAAGACACTTTCAGGGGATCCACAAGATCAAAACTATTTTTGTAATAGCACTAATACATTTTAATTGCTAATAGGACAATTATTACTAAACATATCCCAAATAAACAAAGTTCTTTGAGATCCTAAGACCAAAAATTTTGATAACTGCTGTTATATGGATAGATCTCTGGAAAAGGGAAAAAGAAGGATATTGGAGGAAATTATGGTGATTTTTTTTAAAGGACCTACAAAAGCACAAAACAAACAAAAAGATTATATACTATAACTTAAATGAGATGTTTATTAGGAATACAAGGTTGACTCAATATAAGCATAAATATTACATAGACCAAGTTAATAAAAATCACATGATTATATCAATAGATACATAAAAAGCATTTGACAAAATTCAATATCCTCTTCCATTAATTGCTGTCCAGGAGGTAGTAGGGAAAGGGAGGGAAAAAAATTTGGAACACAAGATTTTGCAAGGTTGAATGTTGAAAACTATCTTTGCATGTATTATGAAACTAAAAATGCTATTATTCAATTAAAAATGAATTTAAAAGATTATCTGTCTAAACCCAAAAGTCAGCATATATCATCACTGTTATTTGATATACTACTAGAAATATTAGTTATAGCAGTTGGAAAAGAAATTGAGAGATAAGCATAAGAAAGAGGAAACAAAATATTCCCTTTCTGTAGATGATGATTACATGTTTTACATATAGAACCCTAGAGAGGTTATTATGGAAACAATAACCAGCAAAATTGCACAATAAAAAATAAATCCACTTAACAACAATTCTGCGTATTATCAACAAAATCCAGCAAGAAAATCTGGAAAGAGAAATTCCATTCAAAATAACTACAAAATTGTAAAGTATTTGAAGTCTACTTACCATACACAAAGAGATCAAATAAAAAGAAAAATACCCATTTGAAAAAATGCATGCTTAGCAGCTTTTTTTTTTTTTTTTTTTTTTTTTTTTTATAGTGGCAAAGAATTAGGAAATCAGGGCTTAACTATCAATTGGGTCAATCATTATACTATAAGAAATTATGAAGGTAATGCTTTTAGAGAAAGCAGGAAGACTTAAATGAATTGATGCAAAATGAAGTGTGCAGAATCAGTAGAATAATTCTTATAATCTCAAGATAAATTCTGAAATACTTAAAAACTATGATCAATGTAAAGAACTCCTATGATTTCAGAATACTGTTTATAAAGCATGCCATTTATCTCTTGACAGAGACAAAACAAAATGAGGAATGAGATCATGGCTCGTGTGAGAATTTGTTTTTCTTGACCATACATATTTATTATAAGAGTTTTGATTTTCTTGCTCTTTTCAATGAAATGGGGTAGTAAGTGGGAGAAGAAAAGGATAAGGATAGAATTCCCTCCCAAAAATGAAAAGAAAAGAGAAGGAAGACTAGAAGGAATTACAGACAAACACATCCTAAATATATTATACACTTTAAAAGAAAAGCAAACTCTCCATAATGGAATTTTGTAGTTTCACATACAAGTTCCTCTTTTTCTACAATGTATATAGAAATACTCATTTTATTTGGCATTTATCAAATTCAGAATAAAAATTATTTTAAGTATTTTAAAGATTAAAATAAATTAAAGTTCTCAACTTGGGTTCAGAAAAATCAATTCCATAATTACAAGATTAAGGAGTCAGTTTAAAAAGTTAAGGAGATGGGGCAGCTAGGTGGCGCAGTGGTTAGAGCACCAGCCCTGAAGTCAGGACGACCTGAGTTCAAATCTGGTCTCAGATACTTCCTAGCTGTGTGACCCTGGGCAAGTCACTTAACCCCAATTGCCTCAGCAAAAAGCAAAAAAAAAAAAAAAAAAAAAGTTAAGGAGATGATAGGCTATATGTAAGTATATAGTGTCTATAACAAGAAAGGATAGCTAAAATTCCTCCCACATGCATGCACACACACATACATATATACCTGAAGTATTATGTTTGATTCTAGCTGTCACATTTTAGATAGGACAAAAGAAAGAGATTTGAGAAAGATTTTCCAGAGAATGACTACCAGGGACAATACTATATTCCAATGATCAATGAAAAGAAATGGGAAAGAATAGTCTATAAAAGAAAATGCTTAAAGATAACTGTATAAATATGTATACACATATTCAATTTGTCAAGTATTTTAACATAATTAATGTTAATGTCTAATACATTAACATGTATTAGACTTCCTGCCATCTAGGGGAGGAGGTGGAGGGAGGAAGGGAAAAATTTGTAACAGAAGGCTTTGCAAGGGTCAATGATGAAAAATTACCCATGCATATGTTTTGCAAATAAAAAGCTTTAATTTAAAAAAAAAGAAAAGAAAATGCTTAGAGGAGGCATAGTGTGGGTTTTCAAGTATTTAAAGAGATGCTTTGTGGAAGAGGAATTAAACTTGTTCTGCTTAGCTTCTGAGCAGAAGTAAAGCAACGAATATGGGTGGAAGTAATAGGAAGGCAGATTTAGGCTTAAGGAAAGGTTGTCTTATAATTAGTTATCAAGAAAAATTACCCATGCATATGTTTTGTAAATAAAAAGATTTCATAAAATTTTAGAAAAAGGTTTTAAAAAAACCCAAAAAACTATAGCCTACTGGGGGATAGGGGGAGGATGAAAGGGGGAAAAATAAAGTAATAAAAAAAATGCACAGCAGAGAACCAAAGAACTATTTACAAGGAACTAAAGAAAAATGGATACTTATGAATACCATTTCTTCTGCTAAATATACATATTTTCTTGAACTGGTAATTTGTTGTTATATATTTTGACTCCTCCCTGATGTTCTGCTGAGCATATGACAATGTTCTTTTTTGTTTTATTTTGTTTTGTTTTGAATTCCTTTTCTATTTTTCTTTTTTCTTATTCTGTTTTTTTCATTAAAATAAATAAAAAACAATTAGTTATCAAAAAAAATTAGAATAAGCTTCCTCTGGAGGTGATGATTTCTCTCTTATCTAATGGGATAATCAGACAAGCTCCCCACATCTTCTGAACCATGGCACATCCTACACTCAGGGAACAAGCTGGTCTTCATCATCCATATCACTTGAGACTATCAAAAATGATTGTCAGGGCATCCAGATAGTGCAGTGGATAGAGCACCAGTTCTGAAGTCAGGAGGACATGAGTTCAAATTTGTCCTCAGACACTTAACATTCCCTAGCTGTGTGACCCTGGGCAAGTCACTTAACTTATTTGTTAATTGCCTCAGCAAAAAGAAAAAAAAAAAAAGAAAAAGAAAAAAAGATTGGCAACTGACCAAGAAGAGACACCCATTCAGTAAGTTCTAAAAGAGATTAAATTACTTCTATTTTGGATCTCTGCTTCATCTTTTGAGGCAGTTAACACCAGCCCTCTTGGACTTCTCTTGGCAAGGAGAGAGCATTTCCCTTCTACCTTTCCCCTCCCTCTCCCCATTAGCAGCTAGGGTAGTTACATACATAGGGTGAGATGGATAATTATAAGCTCGGTGGTTACCTCCTGAGTTTAAGAGGCCAGGAGTTCCAGGGTGCTTTTGGCCCCAGGAGGTACTTTCTGACACTATACTCTTCTCAGAGGAAAATATCAGTCAGGGGATGTGCCAGAAAATTGAATTGCTGCTCAGGAGGAAGTACAGACCAGGGAAAGTTAAGTCTGAAATAAAGAGAGTTTTATCTCCCAAGAGAATATAAGAGAGGTGATGGGTAATGTGGTTCTGTATCTATTTATGGCTTTCTGTGAAGCCTTTGCATCAAATCTCCCAGATGTCATTCCTAGGAGAGAAGACATTAGGAATCATAATCTTCATCTTTGAAGTACTTGTCAGTGTGTTCTTATAGGTCATTTGTGGTGGAGGAAATAAATAGCTATCTAGTTGTACAGTGACTCAGTTTCAAATCCGGCCTGAGACACTTATTAGCTGTGTGACCTTGAGCAGTTTCCTCAATTATAAAATGGGGATAAAACCCTATTTTCCAGTGTTGTTGTAAGGATAATATTTGTAAAATGCTTAATAGAGTGCCTGGCAGGTAGTGGGAATTTAATAAATGCTTATTCCTTTCCCAGTTTTCTGAATATTAAAATACAATCAATAAGTTATGTTACTGCCAACAATAGTCTAAAAAACTGTGATTCCTACTATTAGCACTCTCTGCCATCTTGAATACCATTCTGCCACCATCACTGGAGAAACAGAAAGGGCACAGTCTTTTCAACCCAGGACCATCTTGCCGTAATGAGAAAGAGGAAGACAACTTTGTGGAGCACAGCAGCATAATAATAATAATAATATGGGAATCTTAGCCTCCCTGCCTTTTTCCTTTTTCCTACTTTCCTTTGAAGTAAAAAACCCAAAATATATATGTATTACATGAAAGGCTTAACAACAATCAACACAAACATTTCAATATACAAAATAAGAGCAAGAAAAGAGCCTAAACAACAATGAAGTGATTCAGACCAATTCCAATAGGTCTGAATTTAGATGGCTGTCTCTATCACAAGTCTTGTGATAGAGACAGCCATCTAAATCCAGAGAGAAGACAATGGGGACTGAAGGTGGATCATAATAGTATTTTGACCTTTTGTTGTTGTTTGCTTGCTGGTTTTTTCCCTTCACTTTTTTAATCTGATTTTTCTTGTGCATGATTTTGGAAATATGTTTAGAAGAATTACACGTTTAACCTATCTTGGATTACTTGTTGTCTAGGGAAGGGGGAAGAAGGGAGGAAGAAAAATATGAACACAGGTTTTGCAAAGGTAAATGTTGAATATTATCTTTGTATGTATTTTGAAAAACAAAAAGCTATTATTTGTAAAAAAGGAAATCAATGCCATTTAAAAAAAGCCTAATTTTAGTCTTAACCTGCACACAGAGAAACTTACTCTGATACCTATTCCAAACCATTCACATTGGAAAATCACTGTGCTTGGGTCCGAGAGAGATAGAAAGATAAATAAAAGTATAGTCCCTTTCTTGAATCAGTTTATATATTAGTAGGGGGGAAAAACACATATACAACTATCATATGAAATAATCTATTTGTAAACAAATGGTGGGCTACTTGAGGTCTAGGGAAAGAAAAAACATTTCTACAACAAATGACAAAAGAAGATTTCAAGGGAGACCATAGGAGATAGCACTTGAATTCATTCATCTTTCTCTCTCAATCTCTCCTTCAAGTCTCCTTTTACTTATTTATTTTTATTTTTTTGCATGATCTTCCTGGTCTTTTAGGCCCTCACCCTCCTCTTTGCTAGAGCCGTGAAAGAGAGTCAAATAGAAAAGTTCCCAATTTCATTCCATTCTTTGTGTTCCAAACATAGAGAACCATAGTCTATCAGAGCTGGAAAGGACTTTGGGACATACAATAAGGAATGCTGGAGTTAAAAGGGACTTTAGGAGGCACAAAATTGGAACATAAATTATGGAATATTTGAAATAAAGAAGACCTTTTAACTGGTTTTTCTTCCCAGGTAATAGTTTCAACATTGTTAGTTATTTGTTGTTGATTCAGAAACTATATCATGACAAAAATACTATGAATTTAGAAAGTCAATCTATATTTTAATCAAGTCATAATAGGATCAACAGAAGTTAAAGAAAAAAAGACTAAATAAAGACCCTTTGCTCCCCTCTTAATGTAAAGCCTTAGTTTTATTCTGAAGCTCTTGATCTAATTTGAAAAAGAAAACCCTATCAGTCCATTTCTAACTTTCACTTCAGAAATAATGTCCTGTTAAATCTAGGCAAGACCAGTAGCCCCTCTTCCAATAAATTAAAGAGTTTAATTATCCATCTTTTTATCTGGAGAGATAAGGGCATAGATTAGAAGTAGGAGTCTCCCAGAATAATTCAAGGGGCCCAGTAGGAAGAGGGAAGAATCCCTGAGGGGAGTAGTCACCAAGGGATTGAGTGGTTTTAGGAAAATGAGTCTCCAAGATTCAGTGACTTGTTCTGAAATGTTAGTCCATCCCTTCCCATTATTCTGAAATGATGAAGCAAAATGTTAAATTTTAGCATTTAACCCTGATCTCTGTTAATATTTCATCACACCATAAAATACTCCTTGTTCAAGAATCCTATAAATAAGGATTTCAAAATGATTCAGGTAGAGATAAGTCTGAGGACATGAAGGGACTTTGTCAGTTTGGATATCTCTCAAATAGAACAGTGCCTGAATTGAGAATAATAAACTAATGAAAATTGTTTCTGTCACTTACTTGTTCCTACAAGGCAAAGTACAGTATTAATTTTTTTCCAACAATTATAATGCATTTACAGTATATGGGAAAAAAGATAAACAATATCTTTGCTTATATAACAAATAAGTTCTTCTTATAGGACATGTATGTGTAGAGAAGCATGCTTGGGTACACATATGTATATCTGTGCATGTATGTGTTTATATATACAGTATTTTATGGCTAAAAGTGGTATGACCTGCAGGCAATCATTTGAGTCATCACTCCTTACACTCTCACTTAGTCACCCTTTCTGGTAAGCCAGGCTATTAGTAGTCCCTATGAGAAAATTCATAGCTAAACAATTTAATTGTCTTAATAAGAGCTTGGTGATAGCAGCTGCTGTAGCAAAAGTCAGTTCCTATTCTAACCTTCTCACTCTGGCATGTGACGATGGAGAAGTGTGTGTGTGTGTGTACATACACACATATGTATACATACACACATACATAAATATATACACATATAAATATAAAAATATTTAGCATATATGAATTTAATGTATACAACATATATAAATATAAAATATATTTTACATATATATGTATGTATGTATGTATCCCACCTGCTGGCACTGAGACTGGAGACAGAGTTACTCAGTAATTTACTAGGGAAGCAGGTGATCCATCATATAGAGGAGGGGAAAGGAAAAGGAATAAGCATTTATATGATGCCTACTGTGTACCAGGCACTTTAACAAATATTAACCCATTTGAACCTTACAACAATCCTGGTGCTATTATTATCTCCATTTTATAGTTGAGGAGCCTGAGGCAAACACAAGTGAAGGGCCTTGACCAAGGTCACACAGCTAGTGAGTGAATGAGGATTTAAACTTAGGTCTTCCTTTGAAGTGCTTTATCCCTTGTGCCATCTATCCCCTGAGGGGAAGGCAGTTGCTCCTTGTTCAGTCCCAGAAGGAAAGAAGAACCCTGTACATGGATGTGGTCGTGTTAGTCCATCCCTTCCCATGTCTCTGTTCCTTTCTCTTTCCACCTTTTTGCCCTACTCTTGAGTCTTATGTCCTGATTACAAATCATCACCAATGCAGGTGGTGCAGACAGCAAAGACCAATGGCAAATGTTCCAGTACTAATAGCCTTAATGGAAACATTTATTCCAACAAACACAGTCCCTATACATATTTATGGATTTGTGAGTTTCTTACAAAACTTGTGTGGCCCTCAGGCTGGGAATCACAGCCCTGGAACAGAGAAAGTCAGAGACAGAAGGGACTTTCACTGTGATTTAGTTCTATACAGATTAGGAAACAGGTATATGAAATCACCTTCCTCATCTGATGCCTATTCTCTTCCCTAACCTGGACCCCCAACCCCCAAACACTCAGGCTTCTCTGCTTCTTCTTGGGACCTTCATTTTTCCAACCATGGAAGGGAAAGCTCACAGAACTGACCTGGTACAAACTACTCTACCCCCACACCCCAAAACTGGGCCCCACAGGAAGGCAAAAGGAGAGGAATTGTTCCTAGCAGAATGGGGCTGCTGGAGGAGAGGAAGGAGAAGGAAACCCAGAACAGGAGAAGAGAGTGTTTACAGCTTCCAGAATGGTTATATTTAGTATTGGTGAATTTATGACACATTGTTTGGCTTTCATTCTGCCCTTCTGTACCCCCTTCCCCCATGCCCCCCAACCTAGGCCACTCTGTTGACACAGGAAGTCAAATAATCATAGCCTACTGTTTTCTCCTGCCAGGTGTTCTCTTGCTCCACCTCCTCTCCCCCTCCCCAGTCTCCAAGTTCCCCTTCTCCACAGTTTCTTGTTGCTTTGGGCCTCAGGGCTGGGCCCAGTTGGGATAGAAAGATAGAAAAGTCCCAAGGTTCATAAATCCATTAGATTTATAGCTGGAAAGAACATTAAAGAACATCTAATTTGACTTCCTTCTTTTATTTTATTTTTTCTCAGTAGTATTCCACCTCTCCAAAAACATGTAAAGACAGTCCTCAACATCCATTCCTCAAGATTCTGCACTCCAAACTTTTTTCCTTCCTTCCTTCTCTCCCTCCCCCCTCTTCAAGACAGCAAGCAACCCAACACAAGCCAAACGTGTAATCTTTTTAAACATATTTCCATATTTATCATGTTGTGCAAGAAAAATCAGACCAAAAGGGAAAAAAGAATGATGGAGAAAAAGCAAGCAAACAAAAAAAGCTGAAAATACTGTGCTTCAATCCACATTCAATCTCCATAGTTCTCTCTCTGGATGCAGATGGCATTTTCCATGCCAATTGCCAAGGAATTGCCTTGAATCATTGCATTGCAGGACTCCCTCATTTTTACAGATGAGGATTAGGGCCAGAGTTTTTTTCTCCCAGTCCCCAGTCTTCTCCATGAAGATGTGGAGTTTACACAGGCAGAACTTGGTGTCATGGACTTCAAGTGCCAATCTACTGCATTGTAATTTAGGAGAGGGGAGACTAGGAAGGAATAACTGAGCAATATAGGAAAGTTTCAAGTAATGTTGAAAAAAATATAAAACTTTGGAGTTATTGGATCATACATTTGATGGAAATGAGAGATCTAATCTCATTTTACAGGTGAAAAAAATGACACCTCATGAGGTTTCTACTTTCTCAAAATTACACAGGTAAAATAGGTAGGTGGGGGCAGGACCAGTATTCAGATCCAGTAGCTTTGCCTCTAAATCTTTTTTTTTTTTTATTAAAGCTTTTTATTTGTATAACATATATATGGGTAGTTCCCCAACATTGATCTTTACAAAGCTTTCCATTACAAATTTTACCCCAGTCCCCTCCCCTCCCCTAGATGGCAGGAAGTCCACTACATGTTAATAATGTTGAAATGCTTGAGAAGTTATGCAATAAAAATCCTATCTACAAGAAAAAAAAAAGAATCAGAGAAAGGCAACACAATGCAAGCAAATGTCAATAGAGATCATGAAAATGTTACGTTGTGGTCCATATTTCATTTCCCTCTCTCTGGGTGTATATGATTTTCTTCAGTGAACAATTGGAACTGGTTTGAGACAATTCTTTGTTGCAGAGAGCCACGTCCATCAGAATTGATCATCATGTAATACTGCTGTTG
>JAJPUD010027345.1:0-15643 GCA_023553655.1 Myrmecobius fasciatus | reverse complement strand
TGTTTTAAGGAAATAAAATTCTGCATATTGGACTTTTTTTGATGCATTTGTGTGAAATAGCGTGCTAGTGCAGTGACTAGAGTGCTGGGGCCTGGAGTTAAGAAGACTTGGGTTCAGATCTGCTTTCTGACACTTATTAGCTATATAACCCGGGGCTCAGTGAACCTCTGCCCCAGTTTCCTCAATTGTAAAATGAAGATAATAATAGCATCTACTCACAGGGTTTTTGTGAGGATTAAATGAAAAAATATTTATAAATATTTCTATTTATATAGCCATTATGGGCAGATAAGAAGGTGCTGTGTAAATATTTGTTCCCCTTTTCTTCCTCACCTTAGTTTAAAAATAGTTACCTAAAAGAGAAGTTGAAAAGGTATCCTATCATTATTAAACATAAACATTATATTTTTATGATAGCATGGCTGTAAATAAGACTGTCAAATGATCACTTGAACAAAATAGGGAAGAAGAGAGGTCATATAACACATCCTTCTCTGATCCAAGGATTTTAATTATCAGAGTAAAAGCACTTTCCACAGGAGCTTCTTCTTGGAGTCTCGGGCTGCTTAAGAAAAGGAACTCAGTCAAACTGAGACCTGGGAAAGACCTTAATTCAAAAAAGCCAAAACCCCACTGCATCCAGGGCCATATCCAGTCGTCCTGATCTCTATCTGGTCATGGACCTAGCTGGCTCTGAAAGAGAGAATGAGGCAGGTGATCTTGCCCAGTCCTCCCTCACTTCAATCCAGCTCATTTTCCTGTCACAGCATCACCTCCTTGAGGACAAACAATAATAAAATAATGAACTAATAAGATATAATAAGATAATGAATACTGCTCTGTATTCCTCCCCAGCCCTTTCTCATGTTAGGTGAAGAAAGGGGAAGATGAAGAAACACCCAAAGAAGTACCCTGCCTCCCTTCCCCACCCAAGGGACCTTGAGGAGCTTAAAGAATCTGGGAGCCTTAGGCTTTTGACATTAAAATAAGCAGATGGGGGAAGAAGTTTCTTTTCTTTAAATTTGTTAAAAGGAAAAATGGGTTTATAAAGGATCCTAAAGATTAGGAATTCAAAAGAAAGGAATACAAATGTTCCTAGAACTTTGTAGCTTTTAAATTTTTGCTCTTATCTCAGAAACTATTAAAGTACTTATAAGTACTCATATGTTTTAATAAATCAAAAAATATTTAATAACATGAAATAAATTGGAAAAATAAGTTATTTTTTTTGCCTTTCAATCAATAATGCTCACAGAACACATATTTGAACCTTTAGGTCATTAGCAGGGCAAACTACTCTGATGAGAATAGATATTAATTGCAATTAATTGACAAGTACTTAGTAAGCACTTATTATTTGGTAGCTACTGTGCCTAGCACAAAAAAAGCCAAAAATGAACCAGTCCCTGATCTCAGAGTTTTTATTATTTAGAGGGAAAAAACATTTATACATAAAAGCATATACAAAAAAGCATTAAAAACATAGAAAATAATTACAAGATAATTATTGGGAGGGGGGGTAGGTGGAAGCATTTTGGAGAGTCAAGAGAGACCTCAGACAGGAGCTGGTGTTTGGGCTGAGCCTTGAAAGAAACCAGGCCTCCTATGAGGTGGAGGCCACTGGCAGAGTATGGATAGGTCACTAGTCCTGGAGTGAAAAAGTTAGGTTGAAATCCCACCTCCATACTGGCTGTGTGACACTGGGCAAACCATTCAACGTCTTTGAGTTTTCTCATCTTGTAAAAAGGATGGGGGGCAGAAATTCAGTGATCCCTATGCCCCCCAGTTGTAAATCTGTGGTGTGGTAGGGTAAGGAGTGCATCCTGAGAATAGGATAGCCTCTGTCAAGGCCCAGAGATGCATTGTTGGACCCAAGGAGGAGCAGCAAGACTAATTTTAACTAGATTTTATGTTTAAGGAGACTTAGAAGCAGACAAATAGGAAGAGAAACAAGAGAGAAGTGTCATGGAAACTCAAAAAGAAATTATCCATGAGAAGGGTATGATTCAACAGTGTAAGATGCTACAGAAATCACACAGTTGACAGCTCTGAAAGGAATCCTCTCTAGCATTAAATAATTCACCCAATAAGCAATTATTAAGTGCCAGCTATGTGTCAGGCACTGTACTAAGCACCGGGAGTCAGCATTAGAGATGGTGCTTTGGTTAGCCATTTGGCAAATCTATGGCTCATTCTGGCGACCAGGTGAAACAATTAGGGGTGTATGGCTCATATCCCCTTTAATTCCCTGGCTACTTCGGAGGGCTTTTACCTTTACTCTGCAGTTAGGACTGTTACAAAGTTGTTACAAAGAGTCCTACTCTTGGTCCATAAGTGAAAAAGTGATTTGGGATACTTATTTAGGTAATGTAGACTTTTCCCTAAAAAATCTCACTTTAGGGGCAGCTAGGTTTTGCAATGGATAGAGCATCACCCTGAAGTCAGGAGGACCTGAGTTCAGATTTGGTCTCAGACACTTAACATGCTCTGGCTGTGTGACCCTGGGCAAGTCACTTAACCTCAATTGCCTCAGGGGAAAAAAACCTCACTTTAAAATTTTAAATAATAGAAGGGAAAGTTTTTCTGTTGTTTGGATTTTCCAAATAATTGCCTCTTCTCCAGTTCTCTACAGAATAGAAAAATGGTAGGTAATGGGAAGAAACCAAACAATAAGAAATGGTTACGCGTTAAGTGAAAACTGTTCCAGTTCCTTACTGGGAAGTTGAGTTCATTCTGTTTTATTATTTTTATTTTGTAGTGAGAGCAAAGTTAATATTGTCTATCATAAAAAAGTGTAGCATGTAAAAACTCCCTTTTGTTAATGTGAACCTTTCTCTCACTTGGCTATATAATAATGTCTTTGTGCCATTCCACCTCAGAAAATTAGGAGATAGACTGATACCATTTACCATCTACAATGTCTGTAACTTATTGCAATAGCCTAGGTCAGTTTTTTGCTTGCCCTAAAAAGTATTGAATGCATTTACTCTGTATTCCATTAAATAAGGAGATGATTCTTTTATAACAAAACTAATCTTTAACTATTTTGAGAGCGAACTACTTTCTGGGGATTTGCAAAACAACACAAAAGATCCTCGTTTAAATTCCATGTAACTCTTATTGGTATAACATTTAACCCACTGACATTATAAAATAGTTTCAATTTATAACATCAGTATTAATTATGAGGTCATTCTTGTCGGAAGTATATTACTTAATTAAAACCATCACTTAGGTGCTGCTTATAGGCTAATCATTTCTACCCCAGATCTGTGCTAATTATGAAAGCTGTGAATGTGATGAGCAGTATTTCTAGATTAAAATGTCAGTTTTCTACACCTGATAAAACGCATGCTGTAAATATTTCCCTATAAGTCACATGCTATTGTTTTAAGGTGGTGGTTCTTATCTTATCTGTTTTTCTCTAATCTGTTCTTATCTTAGGTGATTATTCATTTTAATAGCACAGTAAATAAAATACTATACTTGGAGTGAGATGACATGAATTCGAATTGGAGCTCTGCCCCTTGTGTATCTTCTTTCTCCATTAATCTGGCTGGGAGGTTAATTCTTGTGAGGAAGGAAAAATTGTCACCAGGTCTTTTTTTTTTTTTTTAAGAGAACTTTGTTGTTTAAAAAAGCAATGTAGCTAAAATTACAGGAGAAGCAGATGAATGGGGGGAAAATCTTTGAAGCAAGTTTCTCAGATACTGGTCTCATTTCTAAGATATCTAGAGAACTAATTCAGCTTTATAAGAATAAGAACCCTTTTGCAGTTGACAAGAAGTCAAAGGATATAAACAGGCATTTTTCAGAGGAATAAAACCCCCACCATACTATCAATAACCAGTTTGAATAAATGTTATAAATCTCTCGTAATTAGAGAAGTACAAATTAAAACAACTCTGAGGTTGTTTTATTACCTCAAATCTATCAGATTGGCTAAGATGGCAGTAAAGAAAAATGACAAATGCTGGAGAGGGCATAGAAAAAGAGAGATGCTAATGCATTGTTGGTGGAGCTGTTCTGGCTAGTTTGGAAAGCAATGTGGAATGATGTCTATAAATCTATTAAACCACACAGACCCTTTTGGCTCAGAAATACCACTACTAGGTCTGTATCCCAAATCAAACCAGAGAAAGAGGAACCAGGACCTATATGTACAAAAATATTTGTTTCAGTTCTTTTTGTGGTAGCAAAGAAGTGGAAACTAAGATTGTACCTGTCAATTGAGGAATGGCTGAATAAGTTATGGTACTTGATGAAATGCTACTGTGCTATAAGAAGAGATGGAAGGGATGGTTTCAGAGAAACCTGAGAAGACTTGTATGAACTGATGAATAGCGAAATGAGTAGAACCAGTAGAACGAGTTATATATATATATATATATATATATATATAATTTTTTTATTTGCAAAACATATATATGGGTAATTCTTCAACATTAATCCTTACAAAGCTTTCTGTTACAAATTTTTCCTCCCTACTCCCTACCCCTCCCTTAGATGGCAGAATATCTACTACATGTTAATTATGTTAAAATACTTGACACATCTAATATATGCATACATATTTCCACACTTATCATTGTTGTGCAAGAAAAATCGTATCTACAAGAAAGAAAAATCAGAGAAAGGAAACACAATGCAAGCAAACATCAATCGAGAGCATGAAAATGTTATGTTGTGGTCCACATTTCACATCCCTCTCTCTGGGTGTATATGGCTTTCTTCAGTGAACAATTGGAACTGGTTTGAAACATTTCATTGTTGAAGAGAGCCATGTCCATCAGAATTGATCGTCATATAGTATTGTTGTTGCCGTGTATAATGATCTCCTGGTTCTGCTCATTTCACTCAGCATCAGTTCATGTAAGTATCTCCAGGCCTCTCTGAAATAGTCCTGCTGGTCGTTTTTTACAGAACAATAATATTCCATAACATTCATATACCATAATTTATTCAGCCATTCTCCAATTGATGGGCATCCATTCAGTTTCCAGTTTCTAGCCACTACAAAGAGGGCTGCCACAAACATTCTTGCACATGTGGGGCCCTTTCCTTCCTTTATGTTTTCTTTGGGATATAAGCCCAATAGAAATGCTGCTGGGTCAAAGGGTATGCACAGTTTGATCACTTTTTGAGCATAGCTCCAAATTGCTCTCCAGAATGGCTGGATCTGTCCACAGTTCCACTAACAATGTATCAGTGTCCCAGTTTTCCCACATCCCTGCCAACATTTGTCATTATCTTTTCCTGTTATTTTAGCCAATCTGACAGGTGTGTAGTGGTACCTCAGGGTTGTCTTAATTTGCATTTCTCTGATCAATAGTGATTTGGAGCACCTTTTCATATGACTAGAAAGAGTTTTAATTTCATCCTCTGAAAATTGTCTGTTCATATCCTTTTACCATTTATCGATTGGAGAATGGCTTGAATTCTTATAAATATGAGACATATTTATATATTTTAGAGATGAGACCTTCATCAGAATCCTTAAATGTAAAGATGATTTCCCAATTTATTGCTTCCCTCCTAATCTTGACTGCATTGGTTTTGTTTGTACAAAAACTTTTTAACTTAATGTAGTCAAAGTTATCTATCTGGTTAGATCGAGTTATATAATAACAACATGTAATAACAACGTTTTGAAATACTTAAGAACAGTGATCAGCACAATGACCATCCATGATTCCAGAGACACCATGATAAAACATCCTGTTTTCCTCCTAATAGATACACAGAAGAGTCAGGACATGAATTGAGACATTTTACTTTTTTGGTGATGGCCTCTGTGGGAATTTGTTTTGTTTAACAACACTCAATTATAATAGGAGTTTGAGGTTTTTTTGGGGGGGAGGTTGTGGTTTTTTTTGGTTTGTTTTATTCTCTTTTTGCTTTCTTAATGAGGCTAATGGGAGGGAGAAAAGATAGATTTTAATTGGAAAAAAAATTTTTTAAAAAGAGTACATAAAAAGAAAGCTTTGGTGTTTGGAATGAATTAAATATTATTTATGTTCTACATTTATATAATACTTTTTCTTAGAAAAGTTCAAAACACTGTTTATTTTCTCTTCTGCCTTTGGGAAGTTCTGAAAAGGATAGCATTGGAGAGTAATACAGTTATAGATTTTGAGTTAGTGGACTTGGATTCAAATTCTGTCTCTGTCAGGAACTCTCTGTCTCTGTCTGTTGTGTGACCTGTGAGAATATGCATAACTCCTGGTGAATTCGGGGTTACTGCTGAGATCTGATAGTCTGGAGAACTTGTCAAGTGAGGTGACAGATCAAAACACAAATGAGTGAATATACAAGAGAAGTCACCAGATCTTTCCCTCAGAAATCAGAGAGAGCCATCTTAAGACAGAGATATAGGAGGGTTACATATGCTTGCATAGGTATGTGGGGTATTTGTGTTTTCCTCAGCCTGAGTAGGCTTTTATAGCCTGATACCTTAGGCACTGGAATATATCCTTCAGAAGCAGATATGTGTGGGCCCACTCTGCCCAACATGGAATTCTTAGGATTGGAGGCTGTCTCATGGGTGATCTCAAATTTGAGAGTTTGGGAATTAGACCTTCTGAAGATAAAAGATTTCCTGATCCAAACATGTTCCTTGGAGAAAAATGAGAATCAGCCATATTGTTCCTGAGCAGTCCTTTTCTTGAAGCTCTCTGTCTTGCCTCACTTTCTTCATTTTTGAAATGATATAATACCTACCTCCCAGGATTGTTGTGAAGCTCAAATGAAAGAAAATATGTGAGGTGTTTTGCAAACCTTAAAACACTGTATAAATGCTGTACTTTTTAGCCCATATCATGGTTGTACCTCCTTCCCTTAGGGGTGCTTATACAGCTAGGTAATTGTTCCTAGTTCACCTTAGCCATATCCATCTGCACATCAATGTCAGCAGTGACCATGAATGCAAAGACCTTGGTAGATTAGCATAATGTATTTAAATATTAATCATGTCATTTATTTGAATTTGGGGGGAGAGGCCCAAGATATCTTTCTTTGGGACTTTCTTCAGGAGTCATGGAAGTTATATTCTAAATATTTTACTCTTTTTCAGCTTCTAAAACAGCATGCCATTCTTTCTGTAGTTCTGCCAATAAACTTATTAATTGGCCCTTCTGTAGTTGCAGGAATGTGACATTGCAATACCAAGGCCCAAATGGGGGCAATTTGACTTGGAGGCAAGGAAAACTGGGTTGAAATATTGCCTTAGATCCTAGACTGTGTGATTTTGGGGAGAAGTCACTCCATGCCTCCGATCTGTCATTTATAACTTGGGGAAACTTATAAGTTTGAACTTGAAGGGACTTCAGTGACCACCTAGTCTAATAGATACTCTGCCCTCCCCCAGTTCCTATTATACCTAACCAATAGTTGGCCAACTTTTGCTTGAACTCATCCAATGAAGTAGAACCTACTTCCTCCCAATGCAGACCATTCCACTTTTGAATAGCTTTGTTAGTAGGTTTTTCCTTACATCAAGTTTAATTTGCTTCTTTGCAATTTTTCCCCAATGTTATGACTTCTTGATTCTTGGCCCAAATAGAAAAGTCTAACCTGTCTTTTAGGTGTCAACCAACTAGAAAAGGAGATTCAGAATCTTAAGACAAGGACCCCTTGAAAGCTAGAATTGGGTAAGGGGAAAATGGAAAAATTATAAGACCAAGAAATAATAAAACAAAATATAAAGATAGAAAAAATAGAAGATAATATGAGACATCTCAAGAAAAATAGCAGATCTGAAGAACAGATCAAGAAGAAAAAAAAGAATAATTTAACTACCTGAAAGGTATGATCAAAAAAGGAATATTGATGCAATAATGCAAGAAATAATTAAAGAAAATGTCCTGAAGTGTTAGAACAAGATGGGAAAGTAGAAATAGAAAAAATCCACTGGTTACCACTTGAAAGAGATCCTACAAGGATCTCATCATTGCCAATTCCCACATCTTTAGATCAAGGAGAAAATATTAAGAGCAACAAGAAAAATAATTCAAATACAGCAGAACCACAATTAGAATCACAGAAGACCTAGCAGTGGCTACATTGAAAGATTAAATGTCTTGAAACACTATACATCAAAGAGCAAAAGAATTAGGATTCTAACTGAAAATATCATACCCAGCAAAGTTAAGCATAATCCTAAATGGAAAAAAGGATGTTCAATGAATTGGCAGACCTTCAGTATTTTTTAAATAGTTTCTAATTTTCAAAATACGTTCAAAGATAGTTTTCCATTCACTTTTGCAAAAGCTTGTGTTTCAGATTTTTCTCTCTCCCTTAGCCCTTCTCTATGCAGCAAGTAATTCAATATATGTTAAACATGTGCAATTCTTCTGTACATATTTCCACGTTTATTATATGGCTCTTTCTATCACAGGACTATTGGTACTGACTTGAATCACCTCATTGTTGGAAAGAGCAAAGTTCAGGATTTGTTTTGTAAAAAGACCTGAACTTAATGGAAAATTTGACTTGTAAGATACAAGAGAAATGTAAGGTAAACATCAAAGAATAATTTCAAGGGACTTAATAAACACAAACTGTTTATGTTTTGTATGTGGATATGTAAACATATGTCTAAGATTCTCATTAGTCATTGGGTAGTTCAAAAGTAAAATTGAGAGTGATGTGATTCTAAGGTAAAGGTAAGAAAAAGTAAAAAGTAATTATCATATACCAGTGAGGTGCAGGAGGAAAAACTGACACAGAGCAGTATGATGGGGAAGGGGGGAGGACTGGTAGTTTTAGAATCTTGCTCATGTCAGGAATGGTTTAGAGTACGACAGACACATACAGATAGATACATATAGAAGGATATAAAAATCTTCTACATTTATAAAGAAATAAGAAGAGAGGGAATAGGATGGGTGGTATAAAAGAGTATATTGATAAATGGGAATGGGATAAGGTGTGTAGATTAATCAGAATGTAACAAAGAGGAAGGGAAATAGGGGGAGAGAATAAGGGAGGGATTTTGAAGGGGGGGTAGGTTAAGTAATAGCAAGGCAAGGTAGCAAGCAGAAGTAAAGCATGAGTCAGCAGGGATTGGAAGTAATAATAATGAACAGTAATAGAATTTTTTAGGGGAAAAAAAGTAGGGGTAATAATCATTGATCTCAAAGTTAAAGCTAAAATAGATTTTATCAAAAGAAGAAATAGGGAACCTACTATATGTAAGCCATATTAATCAATATTGTTTTAGAATATTTAAAATAACTAGACTATAAGGTTGGAATCTTGCTATAGTGTAGGAAATCATGAATTGGTGGATTTAGATTGGTGGATAAGATTTGCACTTATGAAGGATGGTGTTATCCACATTCAGATAAACGGGACAAACAAGTATGGTATACAGACTTACAAAGATGTATATGGATGTTTATATGTGTATATGAGTATGATTATAGGTAACTATGAATAGTATATACTTGTATGTGTATATGTACACAGACATATATATATATATATATCCAAATATATCTTTCCTTAATTGTATAGTCTTGTTGGGGGAGGTAGGGGAAGGAAAGAGAAAAAAAAGAATAAAGAAAAAGGAATAGAGCAGAGAGCAAAAGAAAGCAGAGATGGACAGTTTTGAATACAAGGTATAGCATTTATTTTATAGGCTTTTTTTTTTTTTTTTTTTTTTTTGCTTTGGCAATTGGGGTTAAGTGACTTGCCCAGGGTCACACAGCTAGGGAATGTTAAGTTCTGAGACCAGATTTGAACTCAGGTACTCCTGACTTCAGGGCTGGTGCTCTATCCACTGCGCCACCTAGCTGCCCCTTAGGCTTTCTTGAAATAGAAATTTATTGTTTCATAGTTTGAATCCTCTCCTATGTTCTGCTGTGCACATGACAATGTTTTATTTTTCTTTTTCTTTGCTTTTTTACTTTGTATTTACATTTTAAACAAACAAACAAAAAAAGAAAACTGACTAGGGAATGTTCATTATAGTTTTATTGAGAGAAACGTTCTAATTGTGCTCTAATTATTTACATACTGGCAATATTGATTCAGTTCCATTTCCATTAATATGAATTTTACCCCCAGTCCCCACCACTCCCCTAGATGGCAGGAAGTCCACTACATGTTAATTATGTTAAAATACTTGACAAAGCGAATATATGTATACATATTTCCACACTTATCATTGTTGTGCAAGAAAAATATCCCATTTCCATTAATATGAATAATTGATTTACTAGAACATCCCATCTGACCTGATTGTTCTGATAATAAATAGATCACTATACACACACACACACACAAACATACACAAAACAATCCCTGAGGAAAAAAAAGTTTTTAAGCTTTCTTTCACTGACTCAAATTCTTATAGCATCTTAAATTTATACAGATGTACAGACCAAAGTCTGTTGTAAAAATCTTTTAATTCAATATTTCAGTACACTGAAGTCAGAATTTGAAAATGCAATTTGAACTAAGAGATAAAATCAATATTTTTAACAGTTATGGCTAGCAGGGTAATGTTTATGGATTTCAGACATAGAGCTCATTTATTTGTGGGTATTTATTAGAATTCTGAAGACCCATGAGGCACAGGAGAGAAGAAATGCAGTGAGTAACTGTTAGAAGTAACTTGTTTATATTTCCTAATTGCTGATGGAAAGTAAGCTCCTTAAGGTATCCATATACCCAGTGGGGTTAAATAATTATTTATATGGAATAGTCAACCAGTCACTTAATCATCAAGCATTTATTTAACACCTACCATTTGCTTGATGCTGGTGATACTCAAATATCCAACACTTAAGTGAATCTCTGACTTCCTTTATTAAGGAGTTCCTGCCGATGATTCTAATCATAACCCATCCCTGCCTTCCCATCCTATATGCCTCTCATTCATGTCCTCCTCAAAATTGTCCACAAGGGGCCCATCCAATGTGCTGTACTCCTTTTTAGCTTTCTCATTACATTACATTGAATGTAGTACTGTGTCCATCCACTTGCCATTTCTCATTCTTGCCATCTGAACAACCCATCTTCTCTTTCTTTTATGCAAGTAATGACTTTTATGATAGAAGTAATATTTGATTATTTCTTTTAGTTCTGTTCTTTTTTGAAGTTCCAAAATTGGTTACATGGTGTAGCCTGCTCACTTACTATGCACTGTTTCATTCCCCTTGATGTAATGCTTTTATTTAGTTCTTCAGAGGCAGTAGTTTTTAGGGTCTCATTGAGATACAGCAACACTAGTGAAATACTTGTGTTGAAGAGATGGATTTTGGAAAGCCTAGTGTTAATAAGAAATGTTTTGCAATTCCCTGAAAGCAGTCCAGCCCACCCTCCTTCTTTTCAGTTCTAGAAAAAAATCCATTGTATATACCAGATATATGGAATACACACATGTATATTACATATATATATAGATATAGATACAGATATATATATATATATATAATATATATACACACACACAATGTCTGTTATTATTATTATTATTATTGGAAATGTTCTATAGGGTGAGTGTTGAATTCTGGGCAATAGACATTGTTCATCCATTTTGTTTTTCTTGTGTGGATGGATAACTCAAACTTGAATGATTACAGATATATTCTGGTGGGAGAGAAGCTCTGTAGTATATTAGGATTTGATATGATCATCACAATATCATCTGAAAATAAGAACATCTGGGCACATTTCAGCATCCATAGAAAATCCCTCTTTGATCTCGATTCTGTACTGGATCCGTCCCTCCCCCCAGTGGTGATACATGGTTTTGGCTCGAATTTATTGTCTAGTTTTGTTCTTAACCTGATATTTATTATCAGCAAGTAACTGACTAGGTTAATTTCTGTTATATTTTCCAAGGGATCTTGAATAATCTTAATATATGAATGGAGGGAATCTTGTTGAAAAATAATATTAAAGGCAGCAGTTTCTTCTACAGAGTTGAATATTTGTTCATAGTCAATAATCAACACAATGAACTCTTTCTATTCTCTATGTTTCAGCCAATTATGAGATAGTAAATGTGGTTACATTGTTGTACAGAATTTGTGAAAGTTTGCTTGTTCCCTACTAATACTCTCATTGAGAGTGCTCTTGTCTCATGTATAAACGACTCAAACAGATTTAGTAGAGATGGAAGAATATGTTTATGTATTAGTAGTTAGTAATGTTTTATTGGTCACTTTTTTGGAATCAATAAGAACCCAGATTTTTTTCTATTCTTGTACTGTATTCTATTCTTTGTGATAGGAGTCCTTTATAAGTCAGTACAGCCATGCCTTCACAACTGTGTAATCTTCAGCATAGATCTTCTGATTATTCTTGATCTAATCTGTCTCCTTTTCCCATCTTTGTTATCTTTAAGGCCACTTCTATTTCCTCTGAAAGTGCCCCAGGGACTATGACATTTAGGGCTCATTGTCATGGTTCCATTATCCTTGATGGGGAAAAATACTTTGTAATGCTTTTTTGCAATTGATTCCTATTTTTCTTCTGTTTATAGTCTTCTTTCTGTTTTTATACTTGATTGCCCTTGTGATGTCTTTATTTAATTGGATAACTTGCCAAGCTTTCTTTGATCTGGTTTTCTCCTCTATTGCTTCTCTCTGTTGATGAAATGGTACCACTCATAAGTATCCATCATACTTCTTTTTAAGATTTTACAGATAAATTTATATTTTAACTCATTTTTGCCTTTGGCAGTCATCTCTCTCTATTTGTCAAGTCATAAATTTGTTGACTAAAACAATTTTTAGGCTCTTTTTGTCTCTTTGTTGTAGCAATTAGCTTAATGCATTGGTTCAGCTTGTGTAAGACACTCAATGTTAGTGTCGTTTCTGCTATACATTTTTTATCAATGATTTTCAGTAGCCTATTTAACTAATTCAGAGTGAGTACTTGTGTTGAAATATTGTTTCAGCAGACCTCGATTATCCTGCCCTGGCCTGAGAGTCTTCTTGTCTGAGGCTCTTTAGTGACATTCCTCATGTTTTTAAAAACTTGCTTCTATCTAGTCAGTTAGCATTTATGAAGGACACTTCTACTCTGTGCCAGGCACTGTGCTAAGTACTGGGGATGCAAAGAAAGGCAAAAGATAATCCATGTTCTCAAGGAACTCATGATGTAATACAGGCTGCTTTCCAAAAGGAGATAGTCTGGTGTTGCTGGCTCATATTCTCTGCCTTTCTTGCATGGCAGATCCTACCAGGATTATAGTTTGTTGTAAAAACTCAGCAGTGAAGATGTACTGGGGACTGCCTTAAACACTGAGGCTTTTCTTAGATGCAGATAATGAGGCAGGTGTAGGACCTCTGCAGAAGAGATGTCAGGCAGTCTCAGAAGGGAAGGCACCACCAGTATGTGAGGGCACTGGGAAGTCCTGAGGAACAGTTGGGATTTGGGCTAAGTCTTGAAGGCAACCAGGAGAACTGGAGACAGACACGAGGCTGAGAGTATCGGGGGCCTGAAAGACAACCACTACAAAGGCTGATGTGGGGAAAGCAGCAAGTAGGCCAGTGTGGGTTGGTTTGGAAGCTGTTTGGAGGGGATGATGCATGATAAAATAGGAAAGGAGGAAATGGGCCAGTTTATAAAGACCTGTGCATGCTGGGCAGAAAATTTGTTGTTAGCTCTTGCCTCTGGAGTTTCCTTTTTTAGTTTTTATTTTATTTTATCTTATTTTTTGAACTTTCTTGAGTATGGAGAGACCCAATTGGTCTCCCTGCCCCAAGTCTCTTCCCACTCCAATCCACAGAGCTACCAAGTGCTTTTCCTAAAGTGGGGCAACCCACATCCCTGCCATCCATACTTAGTATCTGTCTCTAGATTGCCCATCGGTTAACTCACTTTCTAATGCCCTGAAGGCTTTGAGAACTCTCTCCAGGTATGCCCTTAGCATAGCCTGGAACATTACCAGAACAGAGACCATCTGACCCTTACTTTCCTCAGCACTGCCTTTCCCCAAATTGACCAAGATCTTTCTGATCAAATCCTCCCTGACTTGGACCAGTCTGGCCCTTCTATTTTAGGAGCTAGAATGAGAAGAGACAATTATAAACTATGTAATATGTAACCTAAAAAAAATTTACTTATCAGTACCAAAAGGGAGAGATACTCAGCAAGGATACAGTTTTGATTCAGTAGAGCTTAGCTTGCCTCTCTCTGCATGGACCAGGTTGGTTTGCCAATCAAGCCTGAGAGACAGCCACTCTTGCCTCTCCATTGATCCTGCCTTTTGTACTTTGGCTATGAAACTATGCTGCTGGACCTAGCCATAGTCCCCTCAGTCTATTAAGTATCTAGATCAATTTTGATACCTTTTAAGGAAAAAAAATCAGCCAGCCTAGGTGCCAGATATTGTTCTTAGCACATAAATATGGAGGATCCTGCCAGAGAACAGGCTCTGAAGCCTCCAATGATATCAGTTGGTGGATTTCTTTTCGGGCTCTTTCTACAATCACTTCAGGAATCACAAAACCTTGGAACTATGGAATCAGCCATCAGGATAATACCATTTTGATCCTCCCTCTGAAGCATGTTGCAGCATGCAGTTATGGGGAGTTTGCTCTTTTTGCTATTGAGTACTATAATGGAAAGCAAATTATTACATGCCTAGAGCTGTAACTAGTGTGAGGGCAGAAAGGACTTTGTCCTAAAGTGTCAACATGGCGAAGGGCATACTTCATCCTCAAGGTAGTTCTTTCTCCAAGGAAGAGTAAAGAGGTGGAGGGGGCGGGGAGACCTAGGACTTAGGTTTGTCCTTAGGTAAGAAATAGGTCAGGACCTTCTAGAACTTCTGGGAAGGTTCTATTGTTCCTCCTGATTAGGTGGGGCCCCTGGTAGGAGAGTGACATAGCCTCTTGGTAGTCTGTAGACTAGTTGTGGATTGTTGGTTGTTTCTTACAGAGAACACTTTGAGAGCATAATTTAATTGGAAGTCCTGTCTTGTAAGTTAGGGTGACTTCTTGGGACTTGAATCTTTCTTATTTTTATAGGTACCTTGGATGAGGATGAGGTTTTTTATGGAGATTTTCCTTTGTGTCACTTCTACTTCCACAGCCTTCAGAAATAAGTGACCTTTCATTGTTGTAAGACAATTATTTAATTCCCTGGAAAGTATGGAAAGAAAATTATGATAATGATAAACAATAATGTACTGTATATCAATTAAATCACTGAACCATCACATAGTATAGACTGTTATAAGAGAACCATTCACCAGCATCATCCCTAGAGCAAAGATTTTTTTTAGTTGTAAATTACCCTCCCCCTAACACTCATTTGGTTAAACTGTGTCTTCCCTAAGACCAAGTAGATTAGTTGCAAGGACTCTAATGAAGAGAATTATGTTAAGGTCATTAGGTGTTCAATAGTGTTTGGGGAAAGCTATAAAAGAATCTCACCTGGCTGCTTCCATAATGGTTTGCATATCTGAAAATGGGATGATGGGCAGATTGGTTACTGAGGATTCTGGAAGATTAGTTGCAGAGCTTACAGATGCTTTTTCTGCATAATGCCAAGCAGAAAACAGATTCCAAATCATCCATTTGAAAGTCTTGTTTCACAACAGGCCAAGGGGTAACACCATCAATTTGTGTCTAATTATGCTCTTCCATGTGAGATTTAAAAAAAAACAAAACAAAACAAAAAAAAA
>JAJPUD010027344.1:0-15644 GCA_023553655.1 Myrmecobius fasciatus | reverse complement strand
AGAGAGAGAGAGAGAGAGAGAGAGAGAGAGAGAGAGAGAGAGAGAGAAGGAGGGAGGAAGGAAAAGAGAGGGAGGGAAGGAAGGAGAGAGAGAAAGGGAAGGAGGGAGAAGTTAAGCACACCAACCCACTACTGGGTAAATAGGAATAGATTTTGAACTAAGTCTACTTGTTTGTGTGACACAAAATAATTTTAAAGTGAAAAACATAATTCCATTAGAAGGATGCTTTCTTCTCCAGTTCAAAGTAGTTTCCAGTCTGATTTGTGCAAGAAAGAATGCATTGGGAGCAGTTCCCCAGGACTGACAAGGGCTGCTAAAGTTTCTTTAAGCCAACTCAAACGTTTTTAGAAGGGCTGGGGGGGGAGGATGGTGAAATAACTATTTTTGATCATTCCCTGTTATATTAAGGAGTCTTTCCACATCCCCTGTCTGTAGCTTTCTGCTGTGCAAGAAGAAAACTGGACACAGGCCAACCCCTTATGCATTTATTTCTCTTGACCCTTGTGCTTGGAAGGTTTGGAATTGTATTTCTAGAGATGGATGTAGTCAGTCCCACAAGCTACTCAAGAGGTCTTTTCATAAACACCATTCTTTTGTGACCTTGGACACTTTACCCATCACAACTTGAAAACCCATCATGACAGTCATAGCATCATTGGGACTATCAACTATAAAAATAATTCTCTGCTCATGCTCATTCCCAAATACATATTGCTAAATTGAGTTACAGTAAAAACTTAAGTATTGCCTCCTGGCTTTTTGCTTTCAGTAAGTTCAGTTAGAAAGTTAGTCAGAAAGAAATACCAATAACTGTACAATTTCCTTCAATTGTAAAACCTTCTCACATGCAAACTGTGAAAATCCTCCTTAAAAAGATTAATATCTGAAGGCTAAGTGGAAGTCTTAGATGGTGCCTCCTAGTTGTTGTAATCCAGAGAGATCTTCACCCTGCAGCTATCCTTTCTTGATTTATATTTGGATTATTTTCTTGCTTTAACTATCCCCCCCATATACATACACACACATGCCCCTACCTGGATCATGATGACCTTTTCATCTGCTTTCAGGGTGGGCTGATCCACAGGTATCGTACATAACTCATCCTCCAGGCAGGCCAGACTCACGGAACAGCCCATCAGAGTCCTCCAGCTTCAGGGCAGTCTCAAAGTGCTCGAGTCTCCCCCTCCAGCTCAGGGCACCAGAGCCCCGGCTCTCATCTCTGCCTTCTCCCTGGCTGCACTCTTAGCCTTCAGCCCCACTCAGCACGCAGTTGCTCCAACCTACCAGCCTCCCGTGACAGCCAGCACGGAAAGGCAAGCCTCAGCCTGCCAAGGCTTAACCTTTGGGTTCCAGTTCCGTCTGGGCAGGTTGAAGCCCTTCAGAGCTGATGCTGCTTCTACTGATCTTTCAGTCTCATTCCCCCCACCTCCTCTCCCTCTCCTAACCCTTTGTTATCAGAATCCCATGCTGACCACTGTGCCCTCTCAAAGGCTGAGACAACACATAAGAGGGCCACTGTCTAAAGCTTCAGCTCCAGCTGGGGGGAAACTTAGCCTTTCCTCTCCTGGTGGGAGGGTTTGGGGATCACTGAATGGTATGGATACAATAACAAGGAAACTAATAATTTGGACGGCACTCTTTTTTGGGGGGGGAGGAGGCGGAGGCTGAGCGGTCTTTGTAGAGAGGACGAAAGAGAGCTATCCAGCAATCTGTCACTGAAGCACACTGATAATGCCCGCCTAATTCGAGAGCAAATAATGACTATTTGAAGCCAACTCAATCAGAATGACTTTGAAAGCCGAATTTCAGGAGTGGAAAGCATTTTGGAGGAATTTCCTGTTTCTTTGTGCTGTCATTCTATGCGTGTAATCCCCCTTTGATTTCCACACACACACCCCCTCCTTCCACATAACTTAGCTTTCAGAGCTGCAAAATGATGCTGGAGACTAATGACTGTTTCAAAGGCATTACTGGGGACTGTTCATATTACAGCAGCCTCAGCTAACAACTAGAGCCACCCGAGTTAAAGAGCCTGTTAGTTTCATCTGTTCAAAACCCCTTCTTTGAAATCATTTGGGGGGAAAAATTGGCTTTGAGCCAAACATCCGTGTTTAAGTTTTCAATCCCGTACAATTAATTTTCTGGGGAGAAGTGATGGGGAGAGGGGGAGGAAGGTGGAAAATACTTTTGAAAAGAAAAGAAAAAACTTTCTGGGACAGTTGATACTTAATTATGCCTCTGAAGTTTAAAAAAAAATGCTTTTATCTTTGGGCCTAGAGATTTGTAAGGTGACCAAGCCATTAGACACATCTTATCTTATAGAGGAAACTTGTCACTTCCCCTAAGTGACATGAGCTAACCCTCTCCCATCCTTGCCAAAAAGAGTTGAGGAGTGAGGGTTCTGCCACAAACAGTGTAGTTTGGGTATTTGTTTTGTCTTTGAAAAAAGAAAACTCTTTGCCACCTGCATTCACAGCTTCCTCCTACTGCTAAAATTCCCTCCTCCGGGCTCTTGGGTTGACTGTGAGTGAACAACACAATTGTAAACGACACTGGGGTTGGTTCAGGGATGATTTATACAGTGAAAGCAAAGCAGGGTCTCAACAAAGCCAGCAGCCCTGGTTGCTGTGGTCTCAATGCTCCATTCACAGGCATGGAAATCCCACAGGAGTTTTACTGCCAGGTCAGGCACCTCTGGAAGGAGGGCAAAGTCAGAGGGGCTGATTTGAAAAATGGTCCTAAACCCACTTTTTTTTCAAATGCAAAGTTGGAAGAAATTAATGAAAACTCCTACAATCAAGGTTATTTACCATCCCTAATCCCCTCAAGCCTATAGCTCATTAGAAAAGGACCAACTTTACATATCTCAGTGTGTTTCAGTTAATAGACATTTATTTTTTAAAACCAAAATTAATGTCCTCAGACAATCTTGTCTATGTTCTATAAAGAAAAGAAACTTCAGGCTTCTTCAGAAAACTAAAGGACCATGTGAAATTTTGGGGAGTCATCTTGGAGAAGTTTTGACATCCCTATTTGAAGACAAAAAGTCAAATTCTTCAGTATGGATGGAGAGGTTTCATGGGACAGAAATCTCTTTGACTTCTGCACTCATTGAGAAGCCTGGACCCCTTTGGCAACCAATATGAATGAATTGCACTTAGGTAGTAAGTGATGTGATGTGAATGAACTTGTTCAGGCCATCAGGGTATAATTTAGAAAATAACTTTTTCCTTCTGCTTTAATAGCCAGCAGCTCTCCTGTTAATCCATCTAAGTTAGAGCACTTCACTACCAGAGTACCTTAATCAACTTTATTTTCTCTTACACTAGAAAGGATCAAGCCAAATGGTAGTGGTGGTATCCTATATTAGATACCAGAACCAGTATTCCAGTAGGCTTACATTTTTTAGGGGGGAAAATGTATAACATAAAAGGGCTCCTCTTCTGAGATAATTTCCAGGTACAAAATGCATCTATGATCTTGTCAGGTTGGTCATTTCTGCAAATGATGCATATAGCAAGCCATCCTTGTCTCTCTAGCTTATTCTACTCTTTCTTGTTCATATCTTGATAAGTGACATCTATTTAAAGCAAACTATTGAGTCCATTCTACTTTGCTTCATAACTGGTCAGATTATCAGATCACCAACTAACTCTCATTTTCCATTTCTAGGTCCACCCCCTACCTTTCCTGAGATCCTTTCCAGCATATAGAATGCTAGAAAAATCTAATGTATCATCCAGTGGTCTCCATTAGTTTGCTGGGTTTCTTACTTTCCCTTGACATTGTAATACCAATGGGGAAGATGGGAAGTCATATGGTTGTCCCTCACTTTTTGGCAACTGAATAGTTGACCTTTTTTTTTTCCTCATATATTTCTTAGACAATGTCCTTCTTCTGCCTCTGCTTTGTAATTCCTTGTCTGGAACATGCTGTGAATTGCCCATTCTTGAGTACTTCTCTATTGTTTTTGGGCAATACTTCACTACAGTTTTTCAGAGACTATAGTGTTCTGTGACTTAAATCATGCCGAGACACTGGAAGAATAATGACATTTAAAATGAGTGTTTGTTTCAGGGATAAACTTGGAGTTGTTAAAAGAACTTGGATTGTCATAACTCTTTGTTTTTGTTGTTGTTTTGCTGTCTAGCTTCAGTGAAATAGACTGAGATAGAGGAGCAGTCTCTGGGAGCCTGAAGAATTCAAATCCAGTACTAGTTTTACTGTTTGTTAGCTCTGTTGCCTCAGGTTAAACACTCAAACATCTGGGGCCGTTAATTTCCCTGTTGGGGAAACTGAGACTTTGGTAAACTGAGAGGATTGGACTAGACTTGTTCAAAGGTCCTTTCTAATATAAAATTATATTTTTCAGCCCTCATACACACATTTATAATTAAGCAAATAAGTATATATGCTATAGATAAATACACATTTGCATGTACATATGTATATGTGTATATGTATAATTGTTTACAAAGTATGTCCTTCTTAACAGTCCTATGAGGTCAGGTGCAGCTAGTTGATGTGGTGAATATGGTACCAGCTCTAAAGTCAGGAGGCTACCAGGCCATTGAAACATATATAAGGATCTTTACAGGCTGCATGTTAATTGGTTTCAAAATGTGATTTCATCTATATTTTATTATACTTTTATTTGTTTTGCTCCAAAATTATATTTTTATCTAGTTTGGGCTATAGTAGGAGTAATATACTTACTAATAAGGCTGCCTGTTTGGCATCTCTATTCTACAGTAAGGGATCACTCCCCTCAATAGTCTATGATGTATCATACTCCTTAGCAATATAATAAATTTTAGGGAAATGTTGGAGGTGCAAAGAGATTAAGTAAATTGCCTTTGATCACATAATTAGGAAGTGTCAGAATTGGGTCTTTGTACTTGTCTTCCTAACTACTAAGGCTAGTTAGTCAGTTAGTTTTTCAATCACCAAACATTTATAAAGGTATATCCCACGCACTGTAATAGATACTGAGAGTACAAAGACAAAAATGTAGTCCCTGCCTTCAATGAGTTCACATCCTAATAGGAGAGACAAGGAAAACACTCTGTAAAAAAAAAAAGATGTAAATACAGAATAAAATGGAGATAATCTCAAAGAGAAAGCAAGGGTTAGGGGAAAGTAAAACAGAATGGTGGTGTGTGGAAGGTAGGGTTCAAGTTGAGTTTTGATAGGAACCTGGGAAGAAGACAAAGAAGGATAACACTCCAAGTATGAAGTGATGAAAAAGATATAGAATGTAAAAAGAGGAATATTGTGGGTGAGAAGCAAAAGTGAGAGTAACTCTTTCCATAGCTCAAAGCTACCTCTACCCTGCAAAAAGTATTATTCCTATTTAATAGATACTGAGGTTAAAAGAGGTTTGATTACTTTCCCATGGTTACACAGATAGTGAGTGGACTCAGAACCAAATCTCCACATTTTTGGTTCATAGCTCCACTATGTTAAAGTTGCCCTTTTCTGAATTACACAAATCATTTAGAAAATGACTTATATGACACCAGGTGTTTAAGAAAGTCACAAATTTGCAGTACATATTTGTGAAATATTTGTGTCACCCCTTAGGTTGATGTGAACAGTTCAGATTTCTGATGACCTCTTCTACCTGGTGAACGTTTTTCAACAATATGATAAAGCTTAAAAACTATTTTCTACTTTTGTTAAGTATAATAAGGAATCAGAATTTGTCTAAATAAGAAAAATACTTTTTCAGTTACCAATACATATGGTTTATCCTCTTATTATAAAAATAAACTGAAGGAAAGAAACTTTGTATTGAATGATATGCATAAATTTATGTTTCTTTGAGCTCTCTTTGTGTTACATAATTATTTTCTAATCCTCTACTTTTATACTTAGAAGCCTATTTCATTTGCCCTACTCAAGTTTCTTTCCTTTCTTAGGAGGAATGGAAAACAAATTACTTTAATCTTTGTTACCATCTCATCTTACACCCACCTTCCAACATCTCAGCCCAAAGCCCCCAAGAATGAAACAGCAATATTGGAGCAAATAAAAGAAAATTCTAGATAAGGATCTGAAGCTAAGGCTCTACACAATGATGAAATTAACTGAGGGTATCTGAATTGAGGACAATTAGCTTCCTAGAGTGACCAAGGAGGGAGAGAAGAAAGACAGACAGAAATAGAGAGACACACACAGAGAAAAAGAGAGACTGAGAGACAGAGACAAAGTCAAGAGCATTAGAAGAGAAGGAAAAGAAGAGGGAGATGGAAGACTACAGAAAAAAGTAAAGGAAAGGCAAAGAGCAATGGAGAGAATAGTGAGAAGAAGAGGGGGAGAGCAATTGAAGAGAAAAAAGGAGACATGATGGCAGAAGGGAAAGAGGGAGACAGAGAAAAGATGGCAGGCAAAAAAAAGGATAGAGAAAGGAGAGGAAGAGGATGGGAAAGGGAGCACAGAGGAACAAGAGTGAAAAAGCTGTAGCTTAGAGCAAAGCTGGAGACAATTAGCTTCTAGCCAGCCCTTATTCCCACATGCTGTAGTCTGGTTTGCACAAGTATAGAGTATAATAAGCCATTTTGATTTTCATTTTATTGAAAGGAAAACCAAACTCAACTTTTCACATTATAGGAAAAAGCTAAAATCCTTTAAAGTATTATAGAAATTATGAATTTCAAAAACCCAAGATGGTCCTGCAAAATAGTGGCAAGCCAACCATTACCATTCCATCTAGGTCTGAACATTCCATCAGCTTTATAAAGCGATTTATTACTATGTTCCTTAGGGGAGCTGAAGTGACATTGAGGAATTTGATGTGGACATTAAAAAAAAAAGTTGGCATTCTTAACATAACTTGGGTCCCTTGTGGCCATTCTTTCAAAATGTGTACTTTCTGTGTCAGGCTCTATAATGGAAATTACAGTAACCCTGCATTGCAAAGAACTCTCCTCTGTAAATAGATCACCCAGTAATACCAGTGGTCAGAGGGCCCAGCTCTTGCTGCTTGGCAACAGTGTGGGAATGTGATGCAGATCCCTTCAGCTTTTATTCCTTTCTCTTCCCGCCAGCTGCTTCCACCTTCACCCAACACAACAGAGAAAAAGTAGTTTTGCTATAGTACCAATTGTAATCACTATGTTTAGATCTGGAGACCAGCAAGAGATCATCTCATGATTCTCAGGTGGAAGGATCTTGAGAGATCTCTGCTAGGTTTAGCCACTCCTTTCGAAGGCTGACTAAAGATGAAATTCTGAATTCTAGCAATTTAGTTCCCTCTTTTGCTTTCCTTTTCAGGGTCTCTAGTAACCAGAGTAAAGAGGAAAAGGTATTTGTACACTCCAGGCAAAGTTAGAGAACCCCTCCTTATCTCCCCCCTGCCCTTAGTGTTTAAAAGAGATTGAATCTTTGCTATAAGGCATGCAGAGTTATCACAAAATAAATATCTCTGTGCCACAGAGAGTGGAATTTCCTGGAGTTAAAATATGTACATTAACAAGAAGTCTCAGTTGGAAAGAACCTTAGAGATTGTTCAGTCTTTTACCTGAATTGAAATCCCCCACATGGAAAGTAATCATCAGGAAGACCTCTAGTGAGGAAAAATCTACTGTCTCTTGAGACAACTCTTTTCCCTCTGGACATCTCTAGTTATTGGAACGTTTTTCCCTACATTAATATAAAATAACTGGTACCACTACCACTACTACTTGTTGAGCCCTTTGGGGTCAAGTGGAACAAATCATTAGCCTTCGAATGTTAAATCTTTAAAGAGGAGAAGAAAGTTATCATGTGGCTCCCTGACCCCAGGTATTCCCTTCTGCAGTTCTTTCCACTTGTCTTCCTATGACATGGTCTTCAATTCTTTCACCACCCTGGTTGTTTTGGACACACTCCAGCTCTCAACCTCTTTTCTCTAGAACTAATCACTATCCTTCAGATGTGGTCTCATTAGAAAGAATATCAACCTCCCTTTCCTACCTTGATAACAGACTAGGATGGCATCCATATTTTTTAGCTGTCACACCATACTATTGCCTTATATTGATAACTTTTCTTCTCACATAAACTCTTGCCTAGTCATATTTTCCTGATCTTATACTTTTGCATTTAATTTTTTATATATAAGATTATACATTTTTTTATTAAATTTCATCTTATTAGATTCAGCTCATTGTTCTAGTCAATTGAGATTTTTTTGGATTTTGATTTGAGATATTCAACATCATTAGACTTTGTCACTGCTTATGAATATTTAAAGGAAGGCCACCAAAATGAAGAAGAGACTTGAGATAATCCCATATGAACTTCTGTTGAAAGAAGTGTGTAGATGTTTAGCCTGGAGAAAAGAAGGTGTTTTTTTTTTGTTTTGTTTTTTTGTTTTTGCTGCTTGGGGGAAGGGAGAATGAAGGTAGAGAACATTATAACTTACTTCAAATATGTTAAAGCTCTAACATAGAAAAGATTAACCTTGTTCTGGTTGGTCTCAGAGGAGAGAAATAGGAATATAGGATGAAAATTCCAAAGAGATCCATTTAGGTATGATAAAAGCAAAAACTTGCTGACAGAGTTATCCAAATGCAGAATGGGTTTCATGGAGAGGTTCTAACATCCCATTCTGGTTGAAGTCTTAAAGAAAAGACTGGCAACAACTACTTGTCAGATGTGTTGAAGAAAAATTTATCTTTATGTGCAATGGCCTTTGAGCCATCTTTTTAAGCTTTGTATTAACTCTAAATTTTATAAGCTTGCCAATATGCTTTCATCTAAGTCAGTAATATCAAACTCAAATAGAAAAGCTACCATTAATCCATACATGTGGATCCTTATAGGATCCTTACATTTTGATTCAGAAAACTATATAGTAACATTATGTTTTACTGTATTTAAATATATTTTTCAATATTTCCTATTACATATTAATCTTATTCAGACCTACTTGGGACTGTTGGTTAGGTGACTGAAACTTTTGGTTTAAATCACTAACAAATATATTGATCATTACAGGACCTGTTCACAAGTACCTTTGGTATATAACTAGAGACAATCCTCCAATTTGACACTGGTATACTAATGACTGTTCTTTGTATATAATCTTTGTCTGAATTTAACTCACTATATACACTAGAGACAATCCTCCAATTTGACACTGGTATACTAATGACTGTTCTTTGTATATAATCTTTGTCTGAATTTAACTCACTATACAAAGGATTAGTTCTCATCTTAATCTTATTTCATAGAAATAGCATAAAAGACTTGGTCAAATTCTTTGCTCAACTAGAGCTATAATGTTTCTATGGAATTTCCCTGGTCTACCATTAAAGTAACTGTTTAAAAAATGAGAATGAGATTAATATGATTTGAGTTCTTCTTGACACACTCAGAATGTTTTATACTAGTTGGCTACATTACATGACTATCTTTAGTTAATCTTCTCTCTCTTATGAATACTATTCTCCTCCCATAGTCCCATATTGTTCTAGGATGACTAAGAAATACTCTTATAAGATGATTTTTAATATTATTCCCTTATAGGGACATTTACTTTTTAAAGGAAGATCTGAAAGGTAGAAGATGAATTCACCTGAATAGGTGCACTTCTACAAAAAGATTTGGGTTAACTAACCCCTAAAGCAAAGTACTTATGGCTAACAGGATAGAAAACCCAATTCATCTGTTTCAGACACACAGTATCCTGATTCAATCTGAGTTGTTTAGTTGGCTATGGTATCCAAATGGTAAAATGGGCTACAGTCCAGGATGAGCTAGGTGAGAAAAGAAGACCATAGAGATTTAGTCAATGGAAACCATTTTGAGATAGAGAATGAGGCAAGTTAATCATATGCAAACACAGGGACAACAGAGTATCCAACCCCCTCATCTTAGATGGAACATCTGAAGGATAATGCTAGCATGTGTTCATGATATTATAACAAGAGGAAATGAAAGTAAGGTATTTGAATGAATCCTTTCCCAAGAATAGTAAGGGGAGCAGAGGAAATCAGAGCATCAGTGGATTTTGGCTTGTTGAATGTGAAATCCTGATCCACAGGGGAGCTCATTGAATTTGAGCCAGGAAAACATAGTTAGTTTTTTCCACCATAGATTTTCATTGGGGTTACAGAGGCTTAATAAAGTACATGGATAAAGATGAATTAGCCTTTACTGCAATGGTATGGAGAAAGAAATGGCAATCCAGTCCAAGAAAACCCCAAATGGAGTCACAAAAGTCAGACAGGACTGAAAAAATACTGAGCAACAATAAACTCCAGCCATTCCCATTTAGTGATTTAGGTTCAAGACAATAGTCTGAGGAGTTTGTGCTAAAATTATGTAATAGTTCCTTAAGCAAAAAAAATTGCTTAATAAAATTGTGAGGAGTATATTAAATTTCCCTAGGGCACAATTTGTTATTGTTGAAATGGTTTGCAGGAGAAAAACAAAAACAAAAACAACCACTAGGAACTTTGGTTTTATTCCATGATCTTGGAAATCTATGATGGAAGGCAGGACTCTAGGAGCATCACAATTCTTTGAC
The DNA here is from genome assembly GCA_023553655.1 of Myrmecobius fasciatus. Lineage (NCBI taxonomy): Eukaryota > Metazoa > Chordata > Mammalia > Dasyuromorphia > Myrmecobiidae > Myrmecobius > Myrmecobius fasciatus. Next base: position 5,128 of record JAJPUD010027344.1, on the reverse strand, counting down.
CTCTGTTTGTTTTGTTAGTGGATATTGAGCAATATAGTAGATAAAGTATTGAACTTGGAGTCAGGAAAACCTGAATTCATATTATGTCTTGGATATTTATTAGCTGGGCAACCATGGTCCCATCATTTAAAACTGTGAACTTCAGTTTTTCTCCTTCCTTCTGTTCCTCCTCATCTTCTGCCTTCCCCCTCCTCTTTTTCTTCTCCTCCTCTACCTCCTGTCTCTTGTTTTTTCCATTAAATCAATTTATTAACAGTATTAATCTCACTTGTCTGTATCCTTCTCTTTCTCTACCCCAATTAATTTCCTCTCCATTGGTTGGACTTTCTTGGTACTTCAAATTGCTTTGCTAATAGCATTCTTATCAAGTTTCCACCATGTACTCTGTGGCTGTACCTCCTGGATGCCAATTTAAGAAGGATGAGAGTTTGACTGTCATTTTGTGACTATTAGTGTGAGATAGTGGATAGAACTCTTGATGCAAAGAGGACCTGGATTTAAATGCTGCTTCAGAAATTTATTATCTGTGTGACCCTAAGTAAGTCAATTACAGTTTTTTAGCCCATTTCCTCATTTGTAAAATGCCTCAGAGTTGTTATGAGGATCAAATGAAATACTGTATGTAAAGCACTTTGCAAACTTTAAAGTGCTATGGATAAATGTGAATAATGATCATTGTCATCATTTCCCAGGTTCTGCTGAAGAGTAGTTCCAGTTGCTCAGTAGTCACAGTGTGTCAAAATGACAAGTGCACCTCAAAACTTGAAAGATCTTTTTGTAGTTTCTGGCTTTGTGGCAATTGGCAGGAGACCACAGTTTCTAAACTACCATCAATATTTTTACTTGTTCAGTTTCATCTTAGACAATAAGCTTTTAAAAAACAATGCAATGGGGACATGGAGAAAGAATATGAAATATCCAAGTTAGCAGAGTCAAAGATTAGTAACATATTCTGCCGTTGGGCAACAAATGATGTTTTTGAACTAGAAATAGTGAAATAGAAGAAACAAGTTGAAAGAATGGTAGTTTCAAATGAAGGTAATCTCTCATGAAAGAATTTAAGAGCAGATAAGGTTCTTGTAGATCATCTAGTCTACATGTCTCATTTTATTGGAGATGAAACTGAGGCACAGAGGAATTAAGTGACTTGCACAAGGATATAGCACTAATTAGGACAGAAAATACATTAGAACCCAGGGCAGTGCTCTGTCCAACTTTTTTTTTTTAATAATTAATAGGATGTTAGTTTCCCTCTGTGGGGAACATATCTCAGGAACTTCATACAACAGATTTGTTCAAAAGTATATAGCAAACGATAGGTAGGTAGTTCAGTGGATGGTTCATATTTGGAGTTGGAAAGACTTGAGTTCAAATTCAATCTCAGATACTTGTTAGCTATGTGACTGTGGACAAGTAACTTAAACTTGTCTACCTCAGTTCCCTCATGTGTAAAATAAATTAGAGAAGGAAATGTCAAACCACTTTGGTATCTTTGCCAAAAAAAACCCCAATGGGCTCACAAAGAGTCCTTCACAACTGAAATGATTAAACAACAATATGGCAAATACATTGATCACAGTTGGAACCTTTAGAAAGTAATCCTCAGTTGAACATTAAGGTCTTCTACTTCTATGAGAAAAATTAGAAATGGGTGAGCTAGATTGGATTATTCATTGTCCCTGTCATGGAATGACTTCTCAAAGACCTAGTAGAAATTTCTAGTTCTTAAAAGTAAAAGTACAAAGGAAATAGTTGCCACCTCACTTGTTTCAACTGATTTTCTCATCTGAAAAATGAGGTTAGTCTAGCTGATTTCTAAGGTTCATGGTTGTTCTAAAAATTCTTTTATTCTATAATTTAAGCTAATGGTTTTGTTAAGAAATAATGAGAAAAGAACAAGCCTTTGGTGGGGGAGGTGGGAAGGAATTAAGAAAGAATTGAATTATGACCCTCTATTATCAGCATAGTGGAGGCTGTAATTACACACACACACACACACACACACACACACAGAAACACCCCCACACCCACCACCACCACAACCACCACCCCCACATATAAGAAAGGTTTTTCTAATATCAGGTGATTCTGGTTATAACATACTTAAAGCATGGCCATAAACCAGTTTTGGCTGGCTCTCTACATGCCAAATAAAACATTTCTTTGGTTTTGTAAAGATTTTAATTCTTTTGCTATTAGAATATAAAACAGACATTTAAAAAAATACATCCACTGAGGCCTTTTGGGTAATGCACAGGTTTCATTCATTCAACATAAGATTAATTAAATTATGTTTTTTTCCTATTAGGAGGAAGGAATTTTGCATAATGTGAAAATTAATTTTCTTTACCCTATTTTTCTTTGAAATGCACTTAAAATAGCCAAAAGGAAGTCAGGGGAAATAAACATGGTTAAAATAAAAACAGATTAAAATTTATAAAGATAAAGAATATAATTATAGGGGCAGCTAGGTGGCGCAGTGGATAGATCACCAGCCCTGAAGTCAGGAGGACCTGAGTTCAAATTTGGTCTCAGACACTTAACATTCCCTAGCTGTGTGACCCTGGGGCAAGTCACTTAACCTCAATTGCCTCAGCAAAAAAAAAAAAAAAAAAAAAAAATTATATTCCATGTCTATTAGGTATCAATTCATATTACGTTACAAGTTAATTTTTCAAAATATTTCCTCACAATAATCCTTTGAAGTTAGACAGTACAAGTGTAACTATTTCTGTTTTACAGATAAAGACACTAAAACTCAACTAATAATTAGTATTAGAAGCAGGACTTAAACTCATATCTCAAAATCATAGTATTCTGAGTTTAAAGGAATTTTAGAGATTATTTAGTCCCATCCCTTCACTTCATAGAAAAGGAAGCTAAGCTATTTAACAAGTCCACAAGATAAAGTTAGTTGGAATTTTAATTGAGATCTTCTGAGTCCTGAACCACTAATCTTTCTATTACATAAATGAAATAAGGTGCATAAAGTGCTTTGCATGCTTTAAAGTACTATATGGGTCAGCTACTAAATGTATTGGTAGGTTTGTTCAAATAGACTTTCTTACTGAAGGCTGAAGACTTACATTTTGTGGGGTACGTAGGTGGCAACAATAGATGGAGTGCTGAACCTGGAGTCAGGAAGATCTGGATTCAAATTAAGCCTCAGACATTTACTGGTTGGATGGCCCTGGGCAAAATCCATTTAACTCAACTTAATTTGCCTCAGTTTCCTCATCCATAAAATGAGTTGGAGAAGGAAATGGAAGGAAATCCAATATTTTTACCAAGAAAACCTCAAAATGGTTCATGAAGAGTGAGTCTTGACTGAAAACAACTAAACAATCACAATAAAAAAAGTACTGTCAACTAATCAGTCACAAATATTTATTGTGTCTCCCCTGTATCAGGCACTGGGCTAGGTGATAGGGATTTACAATCTCAACTGTCAAGGAGCTCCCGTCAAAAGGAGCAGTCAACATGCAAATGACTGAGTACCAAACAAACCAGATACAGAATAAATTGAAGATAATCAATAGAAGGAAAGAACTAGAATTAGAGGACTAGGAAAGGTGGCATTTTCACTAGGACTTGAAGGAAGCAAAGGAAACTCAAGTTTTTCCTACTCCAGATCTGAACCATCCACTGAGCAACTTAGCTATCATTTGCTATGTAGAGAGAGATGGGACATGAGAGCATATTAGGAATGGACTCAGAGAATAGACTCATTCTATTGAGGAAGAGTGAAACTTTTATGAAAATTACTCACTCTCCCCATTTTAGTGATGAACATAAACTGTGAGAATCTAATATTTATCTCATATGATAGTTCAATTAAAGATGGCTACTCTGGCTTGTTCTTGAGGAAAATAGGAATCAATTAAGAAACTCAGTGTTTCCTTCCTAACTCAGAAAAAAAATGCATCAAAATTTGCCATGGAAAGCTCCAACATTTCAGAGGCCCAAGAAAACATGTCTTAAGATAATACATTAGAATAAAGTTGCAGTTTTATTTGATATCTGACTCAGAATTCAGTACATCAAGTCAAACAATTAGACTGAAAGACAGAAATTCTAATTTAGGATTGTTGAATCATAGAAAGAGAGTTGTAAGAGGTCTTAGAAATCATCCAGACTGTCTCATTTTATAACTGAGTATACTGAGGCATAAAGAAGTTCAAATTATTCAATATCACACAGATAAAAAGTGACAGAGCTACAATTCAAACCTAGGATATTTAACTTCATAGTCATTATTTTTCCATCATACCACATTTCCTCATATTTTGAAAGAATCTGTGAAAAAAAGCAATGAATTGCCACCCATGCTTGTCTTTTTTCCCCTTCAATGGTATTTTGTTTTTCCAATTACATATAAAAATAGTTTTCAACATTGATTTTGAAAGATTTTAGAGTTCCATTTTTTCTGTTATAAATTATGCATGTACAATCATTTTAAACACATTTTCCTATTAGTCATGTTGTGAAAGTAAAATCAGAACAAAAGGGAAAACTTCAAGAAAGAAAAAACAGACAATGAAAAGGGTAAAAATAGTATGCTTCAATCCACATTCAATCTCCATAGTTCTTTCTTTGGATGTGGATGGCATTTTCCATCTCAATCTATTGGAATTATCTTGGATCATTGTATTGTTGAGAAGAGCTAAGTCTATCATGTTGATCAATATACAATGTTGTTACTATGTACAGTGTTCTCCCGATTCTGCTCACTTCACTCAGCATCAGTTTACATAAGTCTTTCCAGGTTTTTCTAAAATCAGCCTGCTCATCATTTCTTATAGAACAATTATTCATATGCCATAACTTATTCAGCCATTCCCCAATTGATGCATATCCATTCAGTTTACAATTCCTTGCCATCATAAAGATAGCTACTACATTTTTGTACATTTCCTTCTTTTATGTTCATCAATTTACCATTATCTTTCCCTGTCATCATACATCTTTGTCTTCTTAGTCACTGTTCTCATCCACAGTATACTTTGTATGACAAAGTTTTATCCCAAGTAATATTTCCTGGCTTGGTAATCCATTGTATTGATTAGATTTATACCCAAAAGTTTTCATTGTTTCAGTAAATACTTTCTCCTCTAAAAGAAAACAAATT